>PVKA01030525.1:0-27217 GCA_004027165.1 Ctenomys sociabilis | reverse complement strand
TTTTTTTCTTTTTTTGTATTTCAGATAAGGGTCTACAGTGGTACAGAATCTCAGTACTAGATCAGACTCATAGTGATCTGCCAGTTCTTTTTGTTTTTGTTTTTAATTTATTTGTATTTTAACTTGAAGAGCAAAAAATAGATGCAAAAACAGAGAAAAAATGACATAAACAGGGTAACATATGATACTTATGTTACAGATTTTCAAAACATGGATAGCTAATTATATATACATATATATGTATATATATATTTTTTTTAATAAAACAATCCAACACAGATCAGCAGTCCACAATAAAAGCAGGTTATCCACAGAAGTTGTTGACTTGAGCCATTCACAGCTCATTGTATTAATATGACTTTAATTTATATACCTCCATTTTACAGCCTCCCAGAGCTGGGATTACAGGGCACGCCACCACGTCCAGACTCAACTGCTGTCTTGGGGTACCCTGGGGGCAGGACCTACTTGCAGGCACTTTAATCTGCTAAACTATATGGCGAGCTCTATGTCACTGTCATTTTCTGCTGAAAGAAATTCAATTTATTTTTTCAGTATCCTCTGTATACTACTGTTAAATTATAAATGTCCTTTTAAATAATGTATAGATCCCTGACGTTGGGAGGTACTGAAATTACATCTCACGAATCCTCTCCTCGTCCTCATGTTATCTGTCTACCAGCGACAGTGATCCTTTTAGATAACCAGTAGCAGCCAGCTGCACCAGGCACACCATACCTTTGCCACCTTCTTCATGACTAGTTATTTCCATTTGAATTTTAAGTATGTTAGGTTTACCTGAGTCTATGATCAAGATGATTGATACAGAAAATCAACTATATACTAATAATGGCTTCCTGTCTCTTTGTCTAGTAGGCATTTCTTTCTTTTTTCCTTTTCTTTCTTTCATGTATTTAGGATGGGGTATATCAGGTCTACAGGGTCTCGCTACAGAGATCAGACTCGTCGTGATTCTCCGGTTTATAGCCTCCCAAGCGCTGGGATTATAGGGGGCTAGCATGGCACCTGGGATCAAACTGCCAACCCCTGCGTCTGCCTAAGCAGGAGCTTTGATCTGCTGAGCTATCTGGCTGGCCCTTGCACATTCCTATAAGAACAAAGAACCCAAGGATAGAAGGGGTTGATATACACTAGCAGTTTCAAATATGCTCCCAACAAAAATGTTACAGATCTATGACTATGAACAAAAACCACAACTGCTGATTAAAAACTGGGGGTTTAAAAAAATTTTCTTATAAAACGCTCACCTGAGTTTGATTCCCTCTCCACATTCTCCCTTCTCAACATGCATATTGCATTTTTCTAGTAGTTTATGCTTAAGAAATGAATTTCTCATGTCTACACTGCCAGCCCGTGCACAGAGTGAGTGCTTTTGTCTCTCACACAAGATGGAACAGGAAAATTCTAGGGAGGGTTGGTGAAGGGGACAGAATGATGTGACATCATTTAGAAATCATTAACTGTAGTGTGGGAAGGCCAAAGTTTATCATATGGAACATTCTTCAGAACACAGAAGTGAAAGAAAAGAATGCTATTGTTCTTTGTAACAACTTCTCCTGTTTTAAATTATTTGCATCCCTGAGAAGTACTACTTCCTTTGCAAGAAATAACAATGGTCTCTTAGGCCCAGCGGAAGGTTAACTTAATGCTCTTAAAATATCTTAGTTGAAAAGTGTCACTTTAGTTTTTCTTAAATTGCTTCCTATCTCTCTTATTTTTCTTCTACTCCCTAACTACGTTTCTACCAAATCTCTCTCCTAATGAACTGGAAAGAAAAAACTATCAAAAATATCCTCGAGAAAATTTTCTCAGGAATATCTACTCTATGGGAGAATTGATTAGTATTTTTATCATTTTGGTGTTGTTAAAGAGTATGTGTAAGAAAGAAAATTTCCTTTTCTTTTGAACAAGATAGAATATTTTTAATGTAGTTTGGAAATAATCACTTTACTAACGGTGCAGAGCACATTTCTAAATTGGTTTAGGATCACTGCATCTTATATCTGCTCTAATTCCCTCAGAGACACTATTTCCAATTAACAGTGGAAACCTTGACGAAAACAAAGGAACATTTTTTTTCATGGTGGGTAGATCTCTCTAATGCTGTTTCTTGGCCTGAAGGGACCTTTTTATTCTGATTGATATTTCTTTCTTTCTTATGTTTTTATTTTATGAAAAATAAAACATGCAGGGGGGCTGGAGGGTTAGTTCGGTTGTTTAAACGCCTGCGTGGGCAAACCCAGTCAGACACAGGGGATTGTTGGTTCCACCCCCAGGTCCACATGCCTTACTAGACCTGCTCTGAAGGCACCTAGAGCCAGCCCCAAAACAAACAAACAAAAATTATTGGGCCTATCAAATAGCTCAGCAGATTCAAGGGTCTGGTTAGGCAGACATAGGGGTCGAGAGTTCAATCCCTGGGCCTGCCATTCGGGCCCTGCCCTCCCCCTCCCCCTGCGCTGACAATGTGATTGAGATTGGGCGTGGTGGCATGAGCCTGTAATCCCAGCAGTTGGGAAGCTGTAAACAGGAGGACCACTACAAATTTGATCTATGCAGTGAGACCCTGGGGACCATGTACTAAATACATTCTTTTAAAAAAGAAAAATAAGAGAGGGCCAGCCACTTAGCTTGGAGGACTAATGCGCATGCTGAGGGGGGTCCCAGCGGCCGGGGTGGGATCCCGGATGCGCCTTTCCGGCCCTGCCCCTGCAGTGTGCACGAGAGCAGTCAAGTGCTTTTGCCGCCTGTTTTGCATCACCGATAAACGTGGTACACACTCCCATGAGCTGCCTCATCACCCACTGTGTCATTATTAATTTGCTCATCAAAGCTCTCTCATCATATCATGAATATCTTGAAAAAAATATTGTTCATTTCCCTTTAGAAGTCTGCAGTAGTTTTGATACATTGTGTCAACTTGACATGCGGAAGCTGGGCTGCATCTGCTGGGGCGGTTCCGGCCGTGGGGGCCCCGCCCTGCCTGCGGGGTAGGGGGGAAGGGACCACCCTGGGGCGCGATTGGCTCCACCGCTGGGCAGGACCGGGCCGCCCCAGCGTGACTCAGCACGGAAGGGATGCATGAGGAAGGCGAGGCCGGCTTCCTGCTTTCTTGAAGAAGGCGCGGTCTTTGCGCACCAGTTTAAAGCCGTCCCCTTGAGGAGGAGCCTGATTTTCCCAGCCGCGCCCGTGCAGAGAGCTCCGGTCTCCGCAGTTAGCAGAGAAGGAGGAGAGGGGCTCCGCTTTTCGTCGTTTTCTGCCGCCACAAACTCCTGCCGTTTGCCTTGGAGCCAGCGGAAACCTCCACAAACTGTGAGCTACGTAAACCTTTCCTTAATTCATCTTGAGTGCTGGGTATTTGACCCAGCGGGGAATGAAAAGTAACTAAGATACAGGGGGCTGGGTAGATAGCTCAGTACAGTAAGTGCTTGCCTGGAAAGCGCAAGGGCCTGAGTTCAACCCTTGGTTCTGCAAAAAAAAAAAAAGAAAAGTAAGACAAAACGTGTTTCCTAAGCGTCTGATGAATAAGTGATTCGCTGCATCTTTACTAACTAGCTGCATGATCTTGGATGTTTGCATAACCTCCCCATTCCTCAGCGTCTCCACAATATACCTGCAAATAAAAGTGCTTTTAGGTTGTGAACAGGAGCTGATGAAAAAAGACTACACAAAGCACTTTTCAATATGCGTGGTCAAGCCCATGGCAATCAGTCCTGATTGCCCCCCCAAACTGTTTTGCTTGCTAATAGATGCTACATGGTACCCTCGAGTGAGTCAGAAGTGTTTAGAGAAGGTAAAGCCATCCTTTACGTTAGGAGGGAGGCTCTTTTGATAATGACTCATTTAAAGATAGGCATGAAACTCAGCTCTGGAAATAAAACCTGAGGGGATTTTGTCATGGGTGTCTTGGATTTTTTTTTTTTTTTTTAAGTCACAGGGTCTCACTATGCAGCCCACATTCATAGTGATCCTCCTGCTTTCTGCCTCCCTAGTGCTGGGATTACGGGCGCGCGCCACCAGGCCCGGACTCCATCGCCGGCTCTGCGCATGCGAAGGCGGGGCCGGTGCGGCAAGCGGAAGCAGGGATCGAACCCGTGCCGCTGCGCTTATATAATCAAGCGCTTAGTCCACTGAGCTATACCGCCAGCCCTATCTTGGATTTTTCTTCTTTGGCAGAATAGATAGGAAGAAGACTGTCCCCTTTTTCTTTCCATAGATATATTTATATGACTTGTGGCCTCCATCTTGTTTCAAAAAAACAAGCTAAATGGTTACACATAAGCCAACCAAAGTGACCTGAGATTTTTAAATTGTGGTATTACCCAGTCCTAAAACTATGTACCTGTAGACGTTTCAGTGTGAGACAAAGTTAAATTTCCTCAATGTAAGCCATTTTAATGCACTATTCTGCTGTTTAAAAGAAAAATCCAGGTAGGGCAATCAACAAATATCAGTTCACATTTCAGCAATTAATAAGGCCCTATGAAAAGTCTTAGCTATCAGAGGGTTCTTGCCTGACGTTGGCCCCTCCTTCCCCTGATGTTATCTACAAATATGACTTGTGTGAGCCAACATTTACTTGATTGTTTAGAAAATACGTAAAAGGTAACATGTACCCAAAACGCTCACCCACTAACTTACTGTAATGCTAAAATATTGTAAATAAAGATGAATTTGACTTGTACAATCTTTGAAATTCAATTAATTTTTAAGGATCTGGTAGAAAACAGAAGCAGGTCAAAGAAGTTGCCTGACAAAACTTTTATGGCTCAGATATAAATAGTCCTACCCTGCTGGGCGTGGTGGGGCAGGCCTGTAATCCCAGCATTCAGGGGCGCTGAGGCAGGAGGACTGTTGTGAGTTCGAGACCACCTGAGCTACAAAGTGAGCTTAAGGCCAGCCTGAACTGCATAGTGAGACCCTGTCTCAAAAAAAAAAAAGACAAAAAAAAAAAAAAAAATAGCCCCACCCCCAAAGTCTCACGTGTTCAGAAGTGAGACTCCTGGAAAGGGGCCGGTGTATTATTTTCCCTGTTCCTGCCTTCTCTCTTCCTGGCTACCATGAGTAGGAAGATCACCTTGCCCACCTCCATGCCCCTCTACCACCCTGTTGCCATTCTTTGAGATGGTCTGCCAAAAATTGAAGCCACAAGACAAAATCTCTCTTCCTTTAAATTGTAGGTGTGGAAAGGAAAAGCGAGAGGGTGACGGACCCTGAGAGAACAAGGAGAAAAGAAAGAAAGCAGCCTCCATGGATTACAATACCTGCATCGACGCTGCAGCCCAGCCACCTCAAGGGTGTGTACAGCTCACCCAGGCATATGGGCAACAAAGCTATGGAGCCTATGCACAGCCTACTGACGTCAGCTACACCCAGGCTCAGACCACTGCCACCTATGGGCAGACTGCCGCTGGTTCTACAATTCCAGCTGCCCCCCACGCATATAGCCAGCCTGACCAGGAGTGCAGCACTGGTGATTATGATACCACCACTGCTACAGTCACCACCACCCAGGTTTCTTATGCAGCTCCGTTTGCATACGGCACTCCGCCTGCTTACCCAGCCTATGTGCAGCAGCCAGCAGCTACTGCACTGACAATACCACAGGATGGTAACAATCCTACTGAGACTAATCAACCTCAGTCTAGCACAGGGGGTTATAACCCGCTCAGCCTAGGCTATGGACAGAGTAACTACAGTTATTATCCCCAGGTTCCTGGAAGCTACCTGATACAGCTGGTCACTGTACCTCCATCCTATCTTCCTATCAGCTATTCTATAGAGCCGACAAGTTATGATGAGAGTAGATACTCTCAGCAGAGCACCTATGGGAAGCTGAGCAGCTTTGGACAGCAGAGTAGCTATGGTCAACAAAGCAGCTATAGACAGCAGCTTCCCACTAGTAATCCCCCCAAAACTAGATCCTACAGTCAAGCTCCGAATCAGTTTAGCCAACAGAGACACAGCTATGGGCAACAGAGTTCATTCTGGCAGGACCACCCCAGAAGCATGGGTGTTTATGGGCAGGAGTCCAGAGGATTTTCCAGACCAGGAGAAAACTGGTGCATGAGTGACCCTGATAACCGGGGCAGAAGAAGAAAGGGAATTGGTCATGGAGGCATGAGCAGAGGTGGCTTGGGAAGAGGACACGGTGGAAAGGGCACTGCTGGAAAGCCAGGTGGCTTCAATAAGTTTGGTGGACCCAGGGATGAAGGACCAGATCTTGAGGTAGGCCCCCCCAAAGATCCTGATGAACACTCTGACAAGCGTGCAATTTATGTGCAAGGACTAAACGTCGACGTGACACTTGATGATCTGGCAGACTTATTTAAGCAATGTGGGGTTCTGAAGATGAACAAGAGAACAGGGCAACCCATGATCCACATCTACCTGGACAAGGAAACAGGGAAGCCCAGGGGTGATGCCAAGGTGTCCTACGAAGATCCACCAACTGCCAGGGCTGCTGTGGAGCGGTTTGATGGGAAAGATTTTCAAGGAAGCACACTTCAAGTCTCCTTTGCTCAGAAGAAGCCTCCAGTGAATAGCATGCGAGGTGCCATGCCACCTCATGAGGGCAGAGGGATGCCACCACAGCTCTGTGAAGGTCCAGGAGGTCCTGGGGGACCCATGGGTCACATGGGAGGTCGTGGAGGAAACAGAGGAGGCTTCCCTCCAAGAGGTCCCCGGGGTTCCCGTGGAAACTGCTCTGGAGGAAAAAACGTCCAACATCGAGCTAGAGATTGGCAATGCCCCAGTTTGGACTGTGGAAACCAGAACTTCGCCTGGAGAACAGAATGTAACCAATGTAAGGCCCCAAAACCTGAAGGCTTCCTCCCACCACCCTTCCCACATCCAGGTGTTGATCGTAGCAGAGGTGGCCCTGGTGGCATGCGGGGAGGAAGAGGTGCCTTTGTGGACCGCAGTGGTCCTGGTGGAATGTTCAGAGGTAGGTGTGGTGGACACAGAGGTGGTTTCCGTGGTAACCATGGCATGGACCAAGGTGACTTTGGCAGAGGAAGATAAGGTGGTCCAGGGTGCCCTCCTGGATCTTTGATGGAACAAACGAGCAGAAGAAGAGGTGGACATGGAGGACCTGGAAAACAGTGAGCACTGTCAGGAGCACAGAGACCCCGCAGAGCTACATTTACTACCAGATTTATTTTTTAAACCAGAAAATGTTTTAAATTTACAATTCCATATTCATAATGTTGGCCACAACATTATGATTGTTCCTTGTCTGTACTTTAGTACCTTTCACCATTTGTGAAGAAACATTAATACAAGTAAAATGGTAGCATGCTGAGGGTTTTGTTGTTGTTGTTGTTGTTGTTGTTGGTTTTGCCTTTTAAAGATGGTTGTTTAAGATTTAACAATGGGAACCCTGTTGGGGATGCTGAGCTACCATTGCAGAGAACCTAAAGGGCCTCCACATGTAACAGTGTTCATGGTTGTGACTTGCTTTTTTTGTTTTCAAATAAAATTTCAAATGTTTATAAAAAATGTAGGTGTCTAGCATCATACTTCAGCGACGGGAAGATAACCAAGCTAACAGGTAAATCACTCCGTTCTTTTTTATACTCTTAATCAGTTAATCTTTTCTCCTTAACCTACCCATCTAGTGAAAGTGGATGCCTGCCTTTTGAAAGAACATCTTCAGATGCTCATCATTTGACAGATACAATAATGTGTCTTAATCTGCAAACCTCTAAATAGGTTGTCAAAATTTCAAGGAACACTGATAGGAGTACTATGTCTTTAAAAATCTGGAATAGTTGAATACAACAATATTTGCAAAGCACATAGATTATTATATATCTCTTGATTTTAATGTACGTGTACATTGAATTATGTTCTCCAAAATGGGACGGAATACTGGGTAATTTTTCTTTTTGGAAGGATTTTCACGAAGACAGCCATTAGGTTTCACAACAATTGCTCTCACTCAAGATTCCAATGATAGTTAAATCTACATCTTAGCATTATAAAATGTTCAAAGAAGTATTGAGCCTCTTAAAGACATTTACTTAGTACCACTGTTATTACAGTACAATAGCAAAATATACCCTAGTTCAGACTGATGGTATTTGGGCTAATAAGTAAAAATAAGCTTCTTCTGAGTATTTTAGGTAACATGAGAGAAGAAAGATACTATAATCACAAACTATCTAAAAAAGGTTCTTATGGATGAACTTAAGGCCTATTCAGGAGTCAGCTTGATGGATTCAGTAAACCAAAACCACTTCATCAATGCTGGAAATAAATCTGCTTCTTCAAGTCAAATTAATCTCAATCAAAAAGAAGCAGCAAATCAGAGAGGCAGCATTACCAAATCCATACTTCCTTGAAGCAAACATGGCAAAGCTGACTCGGTGTCATCTCGGCACTCATCTAGCACCCTCGGCTGTCTACAGGAAAGAGAGGAACCATGAGTAAAAAAACCTCGAAGCATTCTAAACAGCTGTCAAAAAATCAAAATATTTCATGATTTATTTAGTGAAGCGCCGAGATCTTTAGGCAAGATTGTGTTGTGTAGTTTGGAGGCGATTTTTTAAAAGCTTGGTTATTTAGTTTCTAACAGATTAAAAATTGTAATTTAACAGGAAAAATAAGACTGCTAGTGTGGGCAAATTTGATATGTAGAAGAGAAAAGGAATGAAGAAAGGAAGGAAAATGCTGTGCCTTGGACACACGTCTATTGTGTAAATAAAGTAAAATTGATGCACAAGGGTATAAAAACAAAACAAAACTTCATAAATGCTCTAGAATGTTCTAAACTTTGGTTATAAAAAACCTAGAAATACAGAAAATAAAATTAGCTAAAAGGGCTTTTTGTCTAAAAATCCCAAACTCATTTACTTTTCGTGTAGGCATTTTTATATTCTTTATTGTATCTATTATGTAAGTGCTGCCTCTGTGCTTCCAATGCTCAATTTTGTAACTTCCCAGTGAATCAAGAAAGAATAATTCCACCTATAAACATCTGTCTTCTTCAGTAGAAAGTATTATTAAAACTCTCAGATACATTGTTAGGCTGGCCAAATAGCTGAGCAGATTAAAGCACCTGCTTAGGCAGACACGGGCTGGAGTTCAGCAACTAAAAGTGGGCGTGGTGGCCTATGCCTGTAATCCCAGCACTTGGGAGGCTATAAACAGGGGAATCATTCCAATTCAGATCTACGCAGTGAGACCCTGTAGACCTGTAGACACTTACCTGAATACAAAAAAAAAAAAAAAAAAAAAAAAAAAAAAAAAAAAAAAAAAAAAAAAAAAAAAAAAAAAAAAAAAAAAAAAAAAAAAAAAAAAAAAATCTCAGATACAATGTCTTAAAATTGAAACACACTCATTAATGATTTTGTCATATTTTACTAGATTATCTTGAGAAGAAAATGTAAGGAATGAACAAAACACAAACCATGCTGCCAATCTGTATCCATTTTCATTAAGCTCCAGAACACTTGTAAGCAAGTCAGCATTGTTCTTTTGTGGTTCTTTGTCTTCTATTAATAGCATAGTGTTTGCCCAACCTCCTAATTTCTTAGATTTGAGTGTACTATTGGGTTAGCTAAAGAAAACATACTCATCATTTATATACTTGATTAAACTTTTGCTGAATGTCTTTATCTGCTATTTTTGCCTTTCATTGTGAACTATTTGTTACATGTCAAAGTATAGAATAAACATTTCTTATTCATGTGCTTAACATTCTAGTACTTAAGGAAAATACTGACCACAGAGAGCCCAGTACTTACAACTTTATTAACGTAGTTTTGCAAATTAAATTTAAGGTCATCATAAAATTGAATATTTTGCAGGTGAAAAACACAATCAAATCATACCCATAAATATTGGAGCTTTCCACTTTTCTCAAAACCTTTTTCCAGAGCTAAAATACATTGAAATTGAATTAACTCCAATATTTTCAGGATTATAAATAAAGGCCAATATATTTACATTGCTTTTACTGTTCAGAATGCAAATCTTCCATAGCTGTAATCCAATTTCATTTGCTTTTATATGTTTTCACATAATATGTGTTTTCACTTGGTGAAATTTATTTAACATTAAGAATTCCAATATAAAGAAGCTTCTGTATTACTCCTTAAAATCCAGTTACCCATACTATGGATACCACAGAATTGGTAATGAGAAGCTGCCTGTGAAATTAAGCTCCATTATCCATCCAGTTCTTTGAATACCTTCCTTTGTTATACTGGATAGGCCAGACAAAATGGAATTAAATTTTACAAATAATAAACTGATCCCTGCTTATTCAATAAGTTTCCAGGTTATTATCTATTTGTGAAAGAATTTCTTTTTCAGGAAGCAGTTTTGAAAGGGGAGAGAATGACAATAGCCTATAATTTAACCTATGGAGAAAATACGGATATTTTGGATTTGTTTAAACAAGTAGAACTAAAAAAAGTAGAATTTTGAAGATCCTTAGATTGTCTTGTAATAGGGGTAGAAAACATAGCCATTTTAATTGGGATAGCCCTAGATCAGTGATTGAGGCATAACAGATTCTCTGTAAGTGTTGAGTGTATTTATGACTATACACAGACTAGAAAGTCTTCTCTTCAGAGGAAAGGCACAAATCATTTCAGTTCTAACCATAAGAAGCTTCATACACTTGAACCTTACAAAACATTACTAAGTGATAGTACTTTGATTGGAGATAAGTTGAAAACATAGGACAAATTAGGGTTTGAGGGGAAATTAAGCCACTGGTGCAGAATAGGCTGCTGGAGGAGGAGGAGATTTGCAATGGCTTTTTGCATTTTTAAAAGAGTGGTGAGTGAGAATTAGAGGATACTGAACCCAGAAGCAAAGAGAGATGCGGTGAGAACAGGATATGAGCTTGGAGGAGCACAGGAAGGTCCCAAGAGGCAGCAGTGGCAGCTATGCTGCAATGGAGTACTGAGAAATGTGTACACGATCTCATAAGGCAGGGGTAGAGCAGACTGGCAAGGTAGACAGTCACAGTTAGTCCTCAATCCTGAGGGTATTTGGGATGTTTGTAGAAAAATAAATATCAAGGAAACAAGAATGACCTAGTTGAAGGAAACATGGATTAGAAATTGAGAGAGAAGAGAACAGCAGTGTAGAGCTTAAAACATAGAAAGCACCTCTTGGGTACTCATTTGGTGTTTATACAAAGCCAGGGAAGATGCTTACTGATATGGTTGAGATCTAGAATTTGCCCCAAAATTTCATGTATTCTGAGTTGGGGCTTTTGAAGGTGTTTAAATCTGGGGCTCACTATCCACTTATGAATTCAAAGTTAAACGTGCTCTATGGGCATGCAGCTTGTGTAGAAGTGAGTCATCAGAGAACATATATGTCCCTCCCTGGCTCCTCCCTTCTCTCTCCGCTTGCTAGCTTCCAAGAAATGAGTAGATTTCCTCTGTTCTACCTGTCACCATGTCCCTTCTGCTTTGCAGCCAGATAAACATAAACTGAGTTTCTCCAAAAATGTAAGACAGATTAAACCTCTCATCTTTTAAGTGATAAGTGAAGGAAATTTTGTCCCAGTGATGAGAAAGATGGCTGATATACCCTCTGAGCTATTCTGATTGGCCAGAATCATTAAACAGCTATAAATTCTTTGACTCAGGACTTCTACTTGCAGGCTTGTATTCTATGGAAAAATTAATACTTGCGTGAAGATTTAGACACTGGATCTGTGAATTGATGTACTCTTTACACAATGATTAATTTAATTATGGAAAAATATACAACCATCAAAGTGATACAAACCTATCAATGAAAAAGTAAAATTATGCAACTGAATGAGCCCCAGATGAACAGATACCACTCTGCAAGATAACATTAGTAGAAGCCCTGACTAGCTGATGGAGTTAGAAGTGAATGTTCTTCTAATTTTTGTTTTTCAGATATGTTCACATTAGTAAATTTTAATTAAATTATTTTTACAAAATAATAATTGAGGTATAAAATTCTAATGTTGGAAACTAAGATGAAGGTTAGAATGAAAAGCAGTTACTGTAATTTATTCTGCATTCACTTGTTTTCTATGGAGATAAAAAAAATAATCAGCTACTAACAATATAGTGCTGTATCCTGATAGCAAATTCAATTCCAAATGTAAAGGCATTTAGAAGGCTTTAAGAAATGCTGCTATGAAGAAAAGAATATGAAAAGTAAAACAAAACAAACAAAAAAAAACTGACTAGAAAATGCTCGAAGTTAAGAAAAGGAAGGGCAGAATGCAGAAGGACGACACATTCTCCAGGACTCTGATCTTCAGTGTCTGCCAGAAGGCCCTCAGATAGATCATCTACAGGACAGCCACCCTAAAGATCGTGTTTCGAAGGATGTGTGGCTAAAGTGAGTCAACGAAAATGACATAGAATGGGGGGCGCTGTTGGGAGATACAGGAAAGGAGAGTGTGATACTAAAGCCAGTCCTGCAGATAGATGTGTATGAACTGAGGAAAAGTCATGGAACTTGAGAAGACCTCAGTCTTTTCTGAGGTCCAGGAATCCTAAATGATAGAATTGGTCAATGTTGGGTGAAGACCACACTTCGAGGAATTTCTCAAAATGTCAGTCGCTAAACAAAATATGAAGACGTGGTAGAAAACGTTTTACTTGAAACATTCCTACTCATATATCCATTGGTTGAATCTACACACACAGATGGAGAGGTTGCTGGAAGCACTGAGACAGACGAAGAAGAGAAACGGTGCGACTGTTCTGCGATGAGGGCAGTTTGGTAAGGTGTGTTCTCGCGGAAGTGCAGTGACTATTCCTCTGACAAAGAAAAAAGGGGATCATGACAGAACATCAGAAAATCTTTCAACAAGGTAACATCATAAAATATGTCCTTTGAACAACTTGGGTTTAAAAGTAAAATGCCAAGAGAAGTCATCAACCAAAACTCACAAGTCGAAGAGGATTCTGGCTTCAGGTGAGTAGCACATACTGGAAATAACCATTGTAAAAAAAAAAAAAAAAAAAATGATGCAGGGTTCCTAACCACAAACACAGTGCATACATGATTAGTCAGCAATAGGATCCCCGCTAAAATAGGGAAGCACAAAATGAATCAAGAATCACCACTATCGGGGCCAGGGAAATGGCTCAGTGGAATAAAGTGCTTCCCCGGCAAGTGCAAGGGTCTGAGTTCAATCCCCCAGTTCCACCAAAAAACTAAATAAAGATAAATCTTCTTGGGGCCAGGGAGATGGCTCAGTGGAATAAGCACTTCCCTGGTAAGCACAAGGGCCTGAGTTCAATCCCCATTTCCGCCAAAAACAAACAAACAAACAAACAAAAAAAATCACCACTATCATTGTCCTTTATTGTGAAGTTTGAGGGCAGTAGGTTAAAAGGACAATCTTGCTTACACCAACAAAAGTTGATTAGAAAGTATGGAAGGTATTATATGGAGCAGGAGAATTTGGTTTACTAGCAGATAAGCTTTGATGGAGCCTACTTAGGCTTTCAGGAATAGCTGAGAGCTTGTGACAGCCCTTCCCAGGGTGCACTGAGACAGTGACTAGACTGGGTGTAGTGGCAGGGAACTGTAATCCTAGCACGTGGGAGGCTGAAAACAGGAGGATCACTGTGAATCCAATCTGTGTAGTGAGAACCTATAGACTAGATAGATAGATAGATAGATAGATAGATAGATAGATAGATAGATGATTTAAAGGAAGTTGAGTCTGACAGAGATGATTGCTATAATCAGTTTCCCTTTATGAAATAGTCACATAGCTTAGCTTGACTCCGTTTCTTAACTTCTCTCACAGTTAGTGGTAGGCAGAATCCTGAAAACGGCATGGGCATGGATTTAACATTACTTGGTAGCCAAGCGGGTTCTGATCTCCACCCGTTCATTTTTGAATAAACACTTCTGAGAAACTGAGATGAGTGTAAACACAAAACAGAAGGAACCTGGATCCTCTGGATCCTATGAAGTAACCAACCAAACATTTGCCCTCATGAATAAGCTATAGTGTACAGGGGGCAGCAGGGAATAAACATACTGATAAGACCCTGGGATGTTTACCATCATCTGTTATAACTGTTAGCATTATCATAGCTAACTGTTATAACAGATACATTGAGTTATTGGTAATCTGTGCTGACTGAATGAGTGAGTCTTGGTTACTTTTGTTGCTAAAACAAAGTAGCCAACACCCAAAATTAAGGAAGGAAAGATTTATTTAGCACACAGTTTATAGATGTTTTAGTACATAACCAACTGGCTCCAAGTCAGGGTGGCATGGAACAGAAGCAACAGCCCAAGGCAGCAGGAGACAGCAAAAGAAACAGGAAAGGGGCCGGGGAGATGGCTCAGTGGAATAAGCACTTCGCTGGCAAGCGAAGGGGTCTGACTTCACTCCCCTGTTCTGCCAAAAAAAAAAAAACAGAAAGAAAGAAAGAAAGAAAGAAAGAAAGAAAGAAAGAAAGAAAGAAAGAAAGAAAGAAAGAAGGAAGGAAGGAAGGAAGGAAGGAAGGAAGGAAGGAAGGAAGGAAGGAAGGAAGGAAGGAAGGAAGGAAGGAAGGAAATGAAACAGGAGCAAAACAGGAGGAGCCACGCCTCTTTTCCTCCCTTATGGTGTGCATTGTGCGTTGCGCGCAGGCAAACCACCCAAGGGTGGTGCAGCACTCCCACCCTTAACCCTAGCATTGGACCATGAATCAATCAAAAACTCTAGAGGTCTGCCTCTATGACTACCTGAGGCTTTTGTGGGGGCATCTAGACACAAACCATAACAGGGAGTATCAGCACATTTACAAATAGATATCCAGGTCTGAACTGCTAGAATTAGATAGCAAGAAATGATTGAGAAAAGATGCAACTTTGCCAGTGAAAGATAAACAGTCATACTGCATTTTAGATCAGAGAAGATACGTTCGCAATTTTGGCTCAAAAAAACCTGAGAATTGTTTAGCTATTTGTAGGATGAAGATAGTAAGGCTTAGTTTGAAAAAAAAAACCTCTTGAACAATCATGGATCAAATGAAAAGACCTAGCTATAAGAATCTAAAGTTTTCTGTTTGACTTAAAAGATGTCACAGATTGTTTTACAACAGTGGTCATCTACTTGAAGGGTGACTTTGTTAGAAACATCTGGCAATCTCTGGACATTTTTTATTGTCACAACTGAGACCTGGGTGTTACAGGTATGTCATGGGTCTAGAGTCCAGAAACACTGCTAAACACCCACAGAATTGCTCCACACAAAAATCGACCAGCTCAAGTGTAGGATTTCTTACACTTGACTTTCTTACCAGTCAAGTGTAAGAAATCTAATTTTAGACTATCGTGTGAAGATCTATATTAAAAATTTGGCTTCCAATTTTAATAAAAATGAATTGTTAAAAACTTAGTCTGACTTTGACATTAGCCTATTAGTGTATTTCTTTTATGAAGATTTTGGGTTGACTAAACTTAAATCATATAAAGAAAAACAAACATTCCAACAAAGTATGTATTAATTAAAGAAAGGCCCAGAGAGTTTGGCTTAAATTTACAAAACTGAACAGCATTAAAAAATTAAAGTTTATCTGTAAGGGATAGCAACTGACATAATCCCCTTGTTCACCTTGGAAGTAGGAAAGGCTGTGGCAGAATTCAATTGAGTTTGACCGTTGTCTGAAGTATTTACATAGAAGACATCTGGATCAGGCCATCGTAAACTTTTAGTCTTGCCTGAATTACCCCATTCATCCCTCCCTCCTTTCTATGCTCTGTCAAAACTTCACAAACATGTAGAAGATGACAGTAAGAGCCAGACCATTTGCCCATGCTTAGCCATAAATCCCTCTGCCTGAGACTCTGTACCTATAGTATACAGGGGGCATCTCATGCCTGCCATACCCCTGCACCTATAGGATATAAGGGGCACCATATTCTTGCCCAGTCACCATAGCAACAAAGAGACTATATAAGCTGGTAGGGAACAAAGAACTGGGCCTTTTGTGTTTTCCCAGTTCGGAGGGGGAACATTGCTCACTAGCTAAATTTTAAAAAGTCTCTGTAATTCCTATAATTTGGTCTCTGTGGACAATATATCCAATCCCAGCCATTGCAATTACCCCTATGGCAAAAAGAAAATACCAAGCTCTGAATGAATATCCTGTTGTCACTGTAGGATTCATAATTGTTGTATCAGTGATGCCTTGTTAAAAAGAAACAGAAAAAAGCCTGTTATGTTAAAAAGAGTCACACAGTTTTCTAGCTGACTTGAGCAAAACAGAAACTAAATTAGTTATAAGACAGAAGATTACAAAGAATGTGTTAACAGCAGAGTCCTTGGTTAGACTTCATGTTGCTTTCTTGAAAATATCTTCCTGTTCTGCCTGATGTTCCATTGTTAATCTCAGCTTGACAAGGAGATTGAATTTTTCCTCTCTCTGTTCCTTCTCATTCTTAGCTGCAAGAAAATGTTTGGCCTGTTAATTCTAACAGGAATATAGATTTAAGTACCTCTTTGTGTTTTAAATACGTTTATATTCACACCACATACAAGGACACATCTTGATATAATGCAATTAACAACATATTGTGATATTAGGATCCACTGACTCTTCTGATTTTGAATGTAGACACACTAATTAAAAAACTTAATTACACTTTAATTGCACCTTGCTCAATGCTTCCTTAAGATATATGTTTTGTGATTCCAGGTTCCCTACAGTTTTCAAATTTCATCCTTATAGGGCAAACCAGGGATAGCTCAGTAGACTAAAGCATCTGCTTAGGCAAAGTGAAGCAGCCAGAGTTCGATCCCCGGTGTGCTGTGTTGTCACCCTCCTCCTCCCAGGCACACTGAAATGTTGATTGAGATTGGGCATGGTGGTATACAGCTATGATGCAGCTCTTGGGAGGCTGAACACAGGCGGATCATTATGAGTCTGATGTCCAGTCTATGTAGAGACACCCTGTACACCCTGTAGACCCTGTACTAAATACAAAAAGAAATTCACCCTTATGTTACAAGGGATTATTTGACACACTTAAAGCATTTAATCTGAAGTGCCATTTAATGGCATAACCTTTGTTCTTATAAAATCACTAGACAATTAGTTGTTTGGGCAACATTTAAGTATATTTTACAAATGTCTAAATCAATATATTATCCACACACAAAAAATGATATTATCTGCCATGTTACCTAGAGTACTTATATTAGTATCTATATAATGAATTCATTGTTATGCTTCATTTCTAGTTTTATTTAAGATGATGTTACCACCTTTCCAGGTTATGAAATGTTATTTTTTCATTTTCAACGTCAACAAAAATACATGTGATTTTGAAACAGACATGTAAATATATTTCCAAAATAAAGAAAAAAGAGGGAAAAGGAGGGAAAGAAAAGGTAAAGAAGGGTAGAAAAGGGAAGGGTTATTGTAGGGAATGAGGAGAACACGAGTTTTTTTTGATTAGTTTATTTTTTCTGTATCTTTAGGTAAGGGTCTACAGGGTGTTCAGGGCCTCACTACTGGATCGGACTCAGTGATCCCCCTGTTTACAGCCTCTGGAGAGCTGGGACACCAGCACACCCAAGTTTCAATTGCAGTCTCAGCACACACTGTGGGCGAGGCCCGCAGGCAGGCTTGGGGGATGAAACCCGACCCCTGAGCCTGCTTGCAGGCGCTTTAATCTGCTGAGCTACAACGCTGGCCCTTGGGGTTTTTTTTAAACTAAAATATCGCTAATTACTTGACACAAGATAACTCTCAAAGCAATGCATTTTCTAAATAAGGAGGGCTGGCATTAAGCCCCAGGAAAAGTGTGAATTAGAGATCTGGGATAAAAAAGTAAACAAATATATAGAAGTCCAGATTACAAATTGATGCCAATCCTTTTTATTATTAAAGTGTCTTTGGCTCACTGTCCATGAAAGATGATCAAATGGCTGAAAGAAAATTAAAACTCAGTGGAGACTTCTCTAGTCCTGACCTTAAAAAGTGGTAGGAGACTTCATGAACAAGGGTGCACAGGGCTTTAATGAAATCTGGATAAATTTTCAAGAGGAATTTTAATATGTATTATTAAAAAAAAAACCTTGTTTTTGATTCTTACATATTTAAAATCAATCCGTTATTCATTATTATATAAAGATTCATTTTCGAATTGCAAATACATAATTAGATGTTGGATATACAGGAACATTATTTCTAAAACTTTATTTTGCCTAAATTACTCGAACATTTCATCCACACCTCTGAATCCTGTCACTTCAGTCACTTGGTGCGTTCTTTTTTTTTTTTTTTTTTTTTTTTTTTTTTTTTTTTTTTTTTTTTTTTTTTTTTTTTTTTTTTTTTTTTTTTTTTTTTTTTTTTTTTTTTTTTTTTTTTTTTTTTTTTTTTTTTTTTTTTTTTTTTTTTTTTTTTTTTTTTTGTATTTTAGGGAAGGGTTTACAGTGTTCAGGGTCTCACTAGTAGATCGGACTTGTAGTGATTCGAGACCTGTTTTTCTTTCTTTTACCACTTTGACCGTATAATCAAACTGCACCTCACAGACAACCACTTACCACAGGTACCTGTTAATATCTGGCCTCTGTTCCCTGATTGTTTCCTGGCTTAGTCCTTATTATTTTACTCACATGAAAGAATAGACTCACACTTGAAATAAATACTATGCTTGATGCTTTCAGAGAAACAGGTCTATTCAGAATATCATCCATATGTGATGAACAATCAGAGGTAATAATCAGTATCGCCATTCATATTAATGTAAATTAGCCTTGCAGATCATTACGCCCTTAGGCCCAAGATCCAAGCAAAATTGGTTACTCCTACAATAATTACACTCTAATTACACTCTAATAGTAAATGACGGCAACAGTCATTGAAATTATGGCCCAGTCAGTAATAGTGCAATTCTCTGGGTCCCTAATAATCACTTTCACAGGCTACATACAACTATGACAAAGTAAGTATGGAAACAGCACATTGGTTAATTTATTTGCCAGTTTGTGCATGTTTATATGTGGTAGAATCTCAAACTCAAATGTAAGTTAGAAAAATGTAAATAAATATTGTCTTTTTAAATGAATGTACCCAAGTATATATAGCAGCTGTCGCAAGAAAAGCAACAGGCTGTCTTAGAAGCCCTAAAGGAGACCTATTTTAATGAGTAAGAAAGAAAAATTTTAATTAGCATATTCATTATTTGTATGCAAATTGTGACTCTAACAGCTACTTATTGGTGTTAAAAAAAAACAATTTGTTCTATTAAGCAGTTTAAATATTCTTAAAATCTTGTGTACTTGTTTAATTTGCTGAACAATGTCTTCTTCAATCAGAAACCCAGGAGAAAAGCAAAGGTTTTGATTACTTTTTTCTCCTTTTAATTTTCCCCTGATGAAATCTTTAGGAAAGAGGGATGATGGAAAAATAATCTTCTATTTACATTTTGGTGACTGCTATGTTCTTTAATGAAGTGCTGCAACACTTAATTTTTTGTTTTGGCAGAGGAATATGTCTTGTATCAGTAAAGCTCAGCTTTTTACGTTGGCTTGTATCTTTTCTAGTTATGAATCCTTTAATAAAATTCAGAGTAAAAAACAAATAGATGCTAATTTAATACAAAGTAAGTTTATTGTCAGGAATAAGTGGTAAACAGTGAGCTCTGCCCTTCATCTGATACTTGATCATATGACACCTCAATCAGGAGATGGTGGAATTACTGAAGGATTTGGGATTTGTTCTCTACTCTGATTCTAATTATAAGAATCATTTCTTCTTATGAAAATATAAGCTAAGGACTTGAAACAAAAAGTTGAACAGTTGGGCCCCAGTATTAGCTCAAAAGTCTTGTGTTTCATCTTGTTGCTCAAATCAAGCTTTACAACTATAAAGAACTGTATTTGTGGTCTTAGGAATTGGAATTTAGAAAAAGACATTAACATAGCTCTGATTTAGTGTTCTAAAGGAGAGACAGAGAAAGAGAGAAAGACCACTTCTGTAGGCAGTGCCGATATATTAGAAAAAAGTAAAAATTCCCTTCCAAAAAAATTCTACTAACTGTTGAGAAGGGACAGGGGCTATAGGATGGACAGAAGGTAAAGAAAAGTAGGTGCAGGGCGATGTGACACAGTGGTAGAGCTGTGACCTAGCCTGTGTGACATGTGTGAACCTCTAGTGTTAAGGAGGCGGGGAAAGAACAAATATTCTTAGTTATTTCTATGAAACAAATCTGATAACCTACTATCACGTATGTTGTCTATGGACAGTCTTTCTTTCCTAGATGCCTACAGATAACAGAAGAAGGTGGAGAAAAGCTCTTATCTCCAGGTGGCAATTCAAGATGTATCCAAGTACTATTCCTGTAATGTCCTCCCAGCTCCATTTTTAAAAGCTTTCACAGCGTAGGTTTCAGTGTGATTTTCTACTTCTTTTCTTTCTTTTTTTTTTTTTTTTTTTTTTTTTTTTTTTTTTTTTTTTTTTTTTTTTTTTTTTTTTGGTAAGAGTCTACAGGTTCTCACTAGGTAGGTGGAACTCATAGTGATCCACCTGTGCTCAGCCGCCCAAGAGCTGGGATTATAGGAATGCACCACTATGCCCAGTCTCAGATCACCATCTCAGTGTACCCTGGGGCGGGGCTGGCATGGCACAACGAGGATCAATCCCCAGTCCCTGCATCTGCCTAAACAGGTGCTTTAGTCCACTGAGCTAAAGCACCCGTTTTAATATAGGTTCTCACTACACAGTTTGGACTTACAGTGATCTTCCTGTCTCAGATCCCTTAGTGCTGGGATGACAGACAAGCACCACCATGCCCTTTTCCAGTGCTAGCATGGTGCACCCAGGGCCAGCATAGCATGTGGTACTGGGGAATGAACTTGGGACCCTTCATCTGCCAGGCAGGCACTTAAGTCACCGAGCTATCTCCCTAGCCCGTGGTAACCATTCTATCAACCAGCTCCTGTGAGCCCATAAAAATAAAGCAGTGGCAATTTTTGTTCAGAGCACTAAGGTAGTTATTTGATTTCTACCCATACTTCTTCCCTTTTCTTCTGTCATTTGATGTAGATTTCAAATCTTCAGTGTATTCATGAGTCACTTAGAGGGTCTTGTTAAATTTCAGATTTTGAGTTGGAAGATCTTAAGTAGGACCTGATATTCTGTGTGGCGAACAAGATCACAGGGGCTGCTGTTTGTTGAAGGATCCCAGTTAAGTAAAAGAATCATAGTTAAATAAAACAGGGTCTAGAACTTGATCTCCAATATCTACCTGGTTTTGGCCCTTGGGTACCTACAGAAATAATAATGGTGATGACTATAATAGCAAAATAGCTCTACCAACTAACACACACGCTGTACACACATGCACACACACACACACACACACACACACATGCTGTACACACACACACACAATCTCACTTAATTAGTTGCAATTTCACCATGAATGTAAAAAATTGAAATAAATTGAGATAAAATAATCCTGGCTAGAATCACACACTAGGGAGAGTTTAGGATTCAGACACAAACAGTGTTTAGACTATACTATGGGTCCAAGCCGAGTTTGCCTCCAACCAAGTTGTAGAATGGATTTTCTTTTCAACTTTCAGGCTTCAGCTTTCCTACAGTTTCTTCTTTTTCTTTTTGTTGTTGTTTAATCACGGCACAACCCCAGCATCACTTTGTTCTCCAAGATAACATTACTACCCAGGATTCTAAACTCATCCCATCACTATTCCAAGTAAATGCATAAACAAGAAAGGAAAAAATTCAGAATCTCTTCAGGTTATACTGAGAATTCTGACAAATTTTTAGGATATCTGGGCAAGTGTTTCTAATAAGAAGCATTAATAACAATCATATATATATATATATATATATGATTGTTATTAATGAAATTGCAACTAATTAAGTGAGATATATATATATAAATACATAATCACAGCTTTGCTATTTCTATCATAAATCTACATTAGCTTACTCAGCACGCTAACTCTGAGATTTATTCTAAGACATATTATGCAATCCAAATATGTTCCATTCTGACAAAATCATTTAATGAAATTGTTTTACAAAATGACATTTGACCATTCTTTTGACCCAAAAGACGGTTAGATGAATGGCTATGCCATCTAATCTGGATTACAGACATTTGACAGTGTAACCTGTGTGGTAGACAAGTAATTGCTGCAGCATAAGGATGGATACCAATGGCCAGCGGTCACTGAAGCATGGAAAATGCACAGCTGCTATCAGATTGAAGATACTAACATCTATGGCCTATGGTTCTCAGGTGCAAGCTGTGAAAATACATGAAAACATGGTCCCCTTGGGAAACCTATATTATTTTGAAGAAATAAAAATTAAGGAGTAATATCCTTTCCCATATCTCATTTAAAGTATCAGGGCAAAAAGCCTCAAGTACAAAGATATCTACAAAAGTTCACTAAACTCTAAACTTCTTGTACGAGACAGAAGGATTTCTCACTTCCAGCAAAAATATTACCTGTTTTATTTTCATACAGGTGTCTTTCTTATTGTCATCATACTGAATGGTTATATTCATTGTTATTTCCAGTATCCTTATTCTGTAACCAAGCAGACATGTCTCTTTAACTTGGTTTTGACCTAGCTTCTCAGTAGCTATTTGAAAAATAGATTACATTATATGTTCAAAGACTCTCAGCTCTTCAGCTTAAGATGTCTATTACTCATAAAATAAAGACTTGATGGTCTTATAGAAAAAGAATCTCAACCTAATAAATTGTTTTGATGGAATCATGAGTATCTACAGAGAGCATACTTAAGGAGAAATTTCAAAACTCCTATAGCTATATAGCTATCTTAGGAAGAGTAAAAAGAAATGAACTAAAGAAAAGGAACAAAGAGGAAAGAAAAGAAAGAGGAGAAAAGGAAGGAAGGAGGGCTAGATAGGAAGGGAATGGAAAAATAAGAAAGGGAAGAAAAATAAACTGGAGATTTCAGGTTTTTTGTTTTGTTTTGTTTTGTTTTTTTATCCTGACTCAGGTTTATTTGTACAAGGAGCACAGGCGGACACCAGCCTCCCACAGATGGCATCACAGGGGTCACGCCAGTCCTTCTGTTTTTACATCAACAGATAAGAGGCTTTTACTATGGGGCTATTATGGGGGCCTGGACTGAAGCAGAAGCAGGAGCCTGGGCCTTGGCTGGAGTCTGGGCCTTTGGTCGGCAAGGCCTGAGACCTTTGGCAATGACAGCACAGATATGCTTCCCAAGCTTGGGGTGGGCAATATAGGTAAGTCCAGTGAGACTGTGGATTCCAGGCACTTGGTCAACCCAATTTATAGGGCAGTTATGGCCAAGTCCAAGAACCACACCATGCACAATCAGCCCCCAAAATGGCACAGAAAAGGTATCAAAAAACTTGGTCACAAAGATACTAACCTCTGAAGGGGGTAGATCGAAAGTTCCTTAGGAACGTGCATTTTTCCAAGCATAGCAAGAAGGGCTTCAAGAAGATGCAAGAGAACAGTGCCAAGGCCATGAATGTATGTGCCAAGGATTTCAGATTATTTTTTTAGACCACAAGTCACTTTAGATACTGGGACAGTCCTCACAATCCACATACAATTTAGCTTTTTCCATTAAATATTTATTTAATATATTCAATATACAAGAAAGAATATGAAGGCAGACATGATCCTTAATCTCAGGAAAATGTACAGAATCATGAAATTCATCTTCATCATGTAATGAAGCCATTAAAATGCATCAAAAATACTTAAGCTCTCTCATCCAGATGGCTGACACTGACAAAAGATCTACAAACTGCTGTACATGGGGTCAAGGTAAATCCTAAGGGGATTTGACTGACCTTGTCAGATACAAAAGTTACAATTTTAATTATACAGGTCTTGCTTTAACTTGGTCTTAACCATCCAGCAGAAAAGGAGGTATAAAAAGTAAAGCCATATTAATATGCTGAGCTGTAAAATGTTCAAGTCAGCAACTTCTGACATTGCCAGTTCTGCTGATAACCCACTACTATTATGGACTACTGGGTTATATTGGGCTATTTTGCTGAATTCAGGCACTTACAATATTTGAATCACAATGGATCTCCTATCCCTGACAAAACAAAACAAAAAATGGGGATATAAATGAAGGACCATTTTATAGTAAAAAAAAAAAAAAAACACACACAAAATAGGTTAGATATATAGGTACTTTCTCTTAGTTCAATGAGAAGAAAGATTTGTACTAATAGTGTTTAGACAAGATATCATGTCTGCATCTTGTACTCTGAATAATTACTATGAAGAAAATAATATGCAATGTATTAATTACTATAACTGTTCTACTAATCTGTTTTGAAACTGTCTCATTGCTATTTCTTTCTCATTAAAATTAATTAAAAAAAGATTTTACAGAAAAAAAATATTTAAGCTTTCCTAAGGTTTTCTACCATCCCTTTCTTTATAAAAATATTGTTCTAAACCAGACATGGTGGTGCACACTTGTAATCACATTGCTTGGAAGACTGAGGCAAGAGGATGCTTGTGAGTTTCGGACCAGCATAGGCAACTGTGCTCAAAGCCAGCCTGGACTGCATCATAAGAACTTGTCTCAAAAAAGACAAACAAAAAAGAAAAAAATATTGTTCCAGAGATCCTTATAGGAGTCTAATTCAAATCTAAATATTGTGTATCTGTATAATCCATTATTTATCATTAGACCTGGCCCACATAAGGCAATTAGCAGAGAAACAGACTTGAAGTGTGTCAGATAGTTAAATCAAAGTTAGCATATTAGTTGGTGTTGTTTTGGAAGTTAAAAATAATAGTGTTATTATTTTTAACTTACTATCTTACTATCAATGCGAGTAATACTCCCATTGATAATAAGCTTGCCGGGTAGGTTTACAATCTTTGATATGAGTAGTACCATGCCATTTATTCCTAAATTAGACTGATATAGTGCTTCCCCTATGCTTCAGGCAAAGCTGAAAATAAGAGGTGAGCTAATAAAATATGTTTAAGGGAATTTAACAACAAAATTTATTCTTAGCACCTGCATGTTATATCATTTTTAAATTCCATAACAACACCTTGAGGAAGTATATTTACCAAATCCACTTTTCAAGTGATACAAAATGAAGCTAAAAGAAAGAAAATAATTTACCCTAGAAAATAGAACAAAAGCCAAAACTAAAGTCAAATCAACACATACTAATCCAAAGAAGAAATTCTTGAAATCCATGATACGGTGACCTTCTCTAATCTGGAATATACTTTAAAAAAAAAAAAAGTAGAACACAGGCCAAAGTTACTTACTAGTCAATTTTTAAAGGAATATGAAGTTTAAGTGTGGCAGATAATAATAAATCTGATGCTGAAACATAATCTTAAATAATTGGTGATAGGTGTTGGTGAATGAAGTAAATAGAATACCATTCTCTTTAAAATAAATTTAAAAAGCTCTAGACAAATTTTATTTGGTAATGTTCTCTGATTGAGTCCCTTAAGAAGATCTATGGGATTAACCCTGCACTTGTATTTCAAACAATGTCTAAGACTGTGTGCTGCTACCCAACGTATGAACAGTAGGGCTTCACCTCACACCTGTGAGCTCAGTCACCAATTATTAAACAGGAGTAGCTGACCCTACTGTCTGTGCAGTGCTTCCACTTAACTCCAGGGAACACAGTAGACCTTCCTGCTGCGATCAGAGATAAAGTGTCACCTGACAAACTCGATAGCTCTTTTGTAAATACATAGAAATCTAGAGTCTGTATCCCTCATGCTAACAATGTCACAGCAGTTGCCGACTGGAGGAGTTCTCCAGGTGCTGTGGATAACACATTTCTCCATGAACCAGGAAGACATACATCCCTGAATCATCTAGGCTACTTCCTCTTAACCTATGTATACCTCCCTGATGCACTGTTTCATTAAGCAAATGCTGTAAATAGCTGTTGGGATCTTGATAAAGTAAGGAAGTAGTAACCATAGTGAGAAATTATTAAGAAACTCAAGAAAATGTATACAGCATCCGTTTGCTGGCCCATAAGGATGTCTTTCAGAGAAAAACATCACACTGTCTCAGAAAACATTTATTATATTATCTTGGTCATATTAGATGATGCATACTCACAAAAATAACCACAATAAGGTTTTCTAGCTAGAAATTTAATCACATCAAGTCTTTTGACTTCAAACCTATCACTTTTTATACTGGACTAAACAACCTGACCTGACAAGGAAAAAAAAAAAACGGACTTTGTGGCTTACAGGTAATGTTGCAAGTCTAGAACTGGGAAGCCTTGTGTGGAAGGAATTAAAGAACAGAGGCAAGGTTCAGAACTATTTCAAAGGTGTAAAATTTAGACATAGTTTTCCATCTTGGTTTTACCATAAGCTTGTCTTCAGCCCTAGCGCTTCTCTACCTACGACTTGAAAACTCTTTTCAAAATTTTCAACCTATTTCTAAATAGACTTTGATGACACTGTCAGAATTTCCACATCCACTGAGATGTAGATCTTTTATTTCTTTGTTTGCCGTTATTTCTCATGGCCAGATGATAATGTGAGAAAATATACAGAAGCAGCCCAACTACAATAAACTTCGATAGTAAGTTTTCTCTCTCTGTCTAAAACCAATAATCCCATACCCTAAAACCTAAATAATCCATTCAGGATAGAATGTCTCCACTGCACCCTATGATGAATGTCTCAATAGCTGGGTCCTATAAACTCTGTCCTTTTCTGTGGAACTTGTCTTATCTCCTTCACATCTCTTTTAGCAAGCTTTCACAGAGAAAACTGAAGGATGAGTCATTCACTATAAATCAGCCATACATATATATCCACCTCTGTGGACTACAGTAGTGGTTTAAGTCTGTGGAAAAGTATATAGTTTGTGTATAAGAAACATTTGTTTATCTCTCAAAGAGAAAAAAAAACCTTCACACTAGCATCTGTATAACTCTTGACAAATTATAAGTATTTAAATATATATTCCAAAGGGTACATAATTATGTATGTCTTTGAGAATGGTAGCAGAACAAAATCTATAAATACTAAATTCTATTTAATACTAAATGCAATTATCAAATTCTACTAGACACTTTGTATTCTTCTCCTATGCTTTCTTCTTTGCTTGCTACATTTGTTTCTCTTTCCTTCTGCTTTTCCTGTTTGTGATAATATACTTCCTTGTCAGTATATAAACTTGTTCATTCTCTGGAAAACAAAATTATGATAAAA
>PVKA01030524.1:8958-27320 GCA_004027165.1 Ctenomys sociabilis | reverse complement strand
TATTAATGTTGTTTACATTGAGAAATCTAAGATTTGTAAGAGTATTTTTAAGAATGACATCTATATACAGTTATCATAATTTAACTCTTCAAATATTTGAGAAACTTTTTATATACAATATAAAATAAATTTACAAATGTATTTATATATATGTGTGTGTATATATACACATATATATATATATATATATATATATATATACACACACATATATATATATATTCATGCCTCACTTGGCAAGAGAAAGGGAGGAAATGTTCATATATATATATATATGCCTCTCTTCTCCTAGTCTCCTCCTACTACAAGATTTAATTATATTTGTATGAAACTAAGTATGGGCTTTAATTTCTATGAGACAAAATTCAGTTACTATTGAGGATAAAGCAAATCATGATCATGTACATGGAGGCAGGGTAAAGCCGGGGGGTTGCCCTCACTGTGGCTTTTTTCAGCCTAGAATTCAGTGCAGTCACTGGACATCTCAGAAGTGTCTGTGCTTGTATTCAGTTGAGCAACCCCACCATCTTCTGATCTCCAGTTGTCACAGTGTAGACCCACAGCTTCCCCTTACGCCCTACACACAAAGGCACATTGCCTGGAAGGTGCTGGGTCACCAGAGCTCTATACTTTTTTGTGGATTCAAATATTTATAAGTTCAGTAATTTATATACTATGAACAGTTGGGGCCTCATTGAAAGGCAGAGTCATGGAGGACTTGCCTCACACTCGTCTCCTCTCTCTCCTTCCTGGCTCCATGGAGGTGAGCATGTATCCCCTGCTATGCCAGTCTCACAGATCATCTCTGTCACAGAGCCAATCATCTATGCACTGAATCCCTAAACCATGAGCTAACATAAACCTCTCCTCTTTAGGATGTCAGGTATTTGTCCCAGTGATGTACAAGTGACTAATAGCATAGGCATAGGCTAGTCTCTAAGTATTGTGGGTAGACGGCCATCTCAGGACAACTGCATTCTCAGTGCCGCACATCCTCTGTGCCATTGTTAGGCCTGGATGAATCTTGGATGGATTTGTCAACACGGATTCTGTGAGATCAGCTGGAGTGCATTGGTATCTCCCTTTAGCTCGCTGATGTCATTGGCGCTTTCACCTCCATCTTGCCCATTTTCACTTCGATCATCCATTCCCACTTAGGGATTCAGTTCTAGCCACGATTCTTCCATTCCAAGTGTTCACACAGATCTAGTGTGTTCTCCCCAAATCCTTTCATGGAATTTTCTCAGATGAATGCCACAAAATGGTTAAGTCCAGCTGGAGCCATAATCCTTCCATTTCCATTCACTTGTGTAATCTACTTACTTAGCTTCGAGGTAAAATATGTAAGAATGTTTATGAGTTGGAGACCACAGTTGTAGTGAGAACAGGCCTGTACTTGAGGATCTGAGGAACGAGAAATGTGAGGGAGAATTGACATCCCTACACACAATTGGCTGACCCTTCCAATGCTGATGAACTCATGCACTTAGCACGACAATCTTGGCTTTGGTGGTTACCCAGAAATTTTTATGTGCCACAATGTTTGTTAGGAATCTGAGGGATAAACTCTCAGTGATGCTACACAAGCATCACTTCCCCTTTAATTTTGTCTTGCATTCATAAGGGCACATTTATGAGGTGGAGACTTGCACAATGCTGAGAGCACACTTCCTTCTGCTACTTGTCCAATACTATTGTGATGTTACTGTTAGGGATCACTGGTCCTTCTTCTGCAATCAGTGCACTGAGTTTTGCTTACAGTTAGTGTATTACAGAAGAAGCAGGAAGCTCTCCACACTGTCAGAACAGCTGTGCAAGGGGCCAGGGAGATGGCTCCTTGGAATAAGCGCTTCCTGGCAAGCTCAGGGGCCTGAGTTCAATCCCTGGTCCTGGAAAAAAGAAAAAAGAAAATAAAAGAAAGAACGGTCATGCAAAAAAGCCAGTGGCCTTTTCTATCACTCTACCAGGATTTTATCATGGCATCTGCACCTCAATGATTTTAATCCTAATCACTTCTCAAGGGTGCACTGATGAATTAATTTTACATTCCTTCTTTTTAATTTCTGGTTTTTGTTTTTTGATTAATTTTATGTATTTATTTATTTTTATATTTTTCATAATTTTACTGAGAAACAAATAGCAATGAGATAGTTTCAAATCAAATTAGTAGGACAGTCTCAATAATTAATACATTGTTTTCTTAGTGGTTAATTGTTGTACAAGATGTAGACATGATTTTCTATTTACAAACACTATTCGAACAGATCCTTCTATTCATTGAATTAAGGGAATATCACTATGTATCTATCTTAACTACTTTGAATATACAGATACAAAATGGTCATTCATTTGTTTTTTTATTTTTTCTTTTGATTTTTGGCACTTTTTATTTTATTGAAGTACAAATAGCAATGAAACAGTCTCAAGACAAGTTAACAGGACAGATTCGATAAAATAATGCATTGCAAAATGTTTTCATAATGTTTTGGTATCGTACAAGGTGCATACATTATATTATACTTACAGACATTATTATAGCAAGTGTCTTATCAGTAAATTAAGAGAGTGTAGCTGTTTACTTATCTTATTTTTTATACCTGAATTATATCACAGATTCGATAATTAATACTCTCTACCTTGTTATTTTCCTAGTGGTTGTCCATAGTACTAGAAGCTGACATAATATCCTGTTCAATCCCTATTAGTGCAACTCTTGCTTCTCATAGAATTATGCAGAAGTGCAACATATTTATCCTAACTGTACTGTTTATACACACACATCATGATTCTTCCTTTGTATACCCCCTTTTTTTTTGTCTAGACCTGTCAAAGATGGGCATTTCATTGTCATTAAACCAATTTAGGTGGTCATTCATTTGTATCCCCTTTTTTGTTTAGTTTTGTCAATTAAATATTATAGGTGTGTGAATTCAGTGAAATATTCCCAAACAGTCCAGTAGTCCACAACAGTATTGGGTTTTCCATGTGTCTGGCAGTGTCAGAAGTTTTTGACCTGAGTCTTTTACAGCTCAGCATAATACAATTTTACCTGGTTTTTGTTTTTGAGGCAGGGTTTCACTTTGCAGCCCACACGTCTCAAACTCTCAGTGAGACTCCTGTCTCAGCCTCCTCTATCATCTCTTACTACTTAGCATGGATATTAAGTTTCAGTATGAGGTGCGAGAGGAGGGGCCTGGAAATCCTACTCACAGCATTGCAGTGATCACAACTTTGCTTTGCCTCTTTCCTTTTTATGTGATGTTTTTCTTTTTGATGAACTTCAGCTTCCTCCTCTCTGTAAATCTTGCAGCAGAAATCAGGGTGAGGGCCATTTAGGTCCATGACTAGCTGAGTAAGCACAGGATCCTGCTGATGGGGATTATTTGTTATCTGATGGCATTAGAAGATGTTTGCAGACCCTGATGTTGTCAGAGCCCTTATCCCTTAGAGCAGGTCCTTCCCTGAGAAGTCTTGATTTTGTGTCACCCTTGATTAAGGAGGCCTGTCCTCATCTCCTCAGAGTGTGAGGCAGTGCTTTTGTGAATTTCTGACTGTGGCCTTCTTTGGAAAATGAATGGACAGGATAACTTTACCCATCTTTTCTCCTTTTCCTTTTCAGTTTTGTTTCCCTTACATTGAAGAAATGTAGACACTGATCTTAAGTCAGGTGGAATGTTCAGGGTTATTTGGAGAGCTGCTTCTTATGATGTCAATGAATAAACACAAATATCTATAATCATGAGAAATAATTCCTCCAATTTGTCAGATGTATGGAAACCAGGTCTTAGTACTTTCTTTGCTGGAGTTTCTGTCCTTGTAAGACTCAGTCTGTTACTCTAAAAAGGTTATCAAATTTCTGGCAATGTTCTTCGTGCACATCTGAGGCAGTACCATTCTTCTTAATATCCAATTAAATCATTGCATCTGCTTTTTCTAAAACACAACCACATACACCTAGCTGTTATGGATATTTCAAAACGTCTACAATGTTCTTTTTCACTAAATTTTTAAAACAATAAATGATTTAATTTTGACTCTTAGAATTTTAAGATTTTACTTATATGATAGTGACCCGAAAGACAAAAAGTAAAATTTTTAGAATTTCTCATAAGAAAAAATTAAGGATATATACAAAAATTGAATTTTGCAAATGTTGATCTCAGCACGATTTTTATTTGGGAACAGTTTAACATAGTCTAAAGGCAAAGCAATATAGTAAACTATATGAAATAATTCATACTATGCAAAATAAGGTATGCCCATGTAAGTGAAGGGTAAAAATATTTAGAAATATGAAAATATTATTTATATGTAAATATTAGTGAAAATTAGGTTATAAATAATTTTGCGTGTTTTCATTTTTATTTAAAATATGTAAAAGCATTGTTAGTGATACTCTGAATATCAGATTAAATTTTTAGTTCCCTTTATGTTTGTATATGGTTTCTAAAAATTTAATATGATCACATTTTTACATTAAGGGGAAACATAACTAGATGAAATAATTTCTGGGTAGTAGAAACCAAAATATAATTATTTAAAATAAATTTATGGAAAAATTAATGGTGCCGTATTGTTCTTAGATGGCCAATTTGTCTCAGCCATTATAGTTAGTCATAAGATATTTTCCTTCTTTTATCAGGAAAGAATTGAAAAATATGCAAGTTAATTTATGTAAGCAAACTTTTATTAAACTCTGTGGTCACCAGAAAATTGGAACCCTGGAATTGTCCTGTCACAGACTAAGTGAAAACTGTAGAACTGTGCAAACTCCACAGCCTCATGGAAGAAAATCAGGATCTAAACTAAGAAGTTCAAAGTACAACTAGTGCAGCTTCCTTCCTATTTCTTCATGCTCTCCTTCTGCTGTCTTCCTGTCCCATTTTCTTCTCCATCTACTTCATTCATCTTTTCAATACTCCACTTTCAAGTATTTTATTAAGTTCCTGAGGTTACAGGCAAAGTAATTGCCTGAATTCTCCTTGATGGGAAAGGACAATAAACCTAAGCAGGGAAAGAAGAGAGAATTATAGCTGCTGTCATTAGGAGAACAGAAAATAAAATGAGCTTATAGGTTAGTAGCTATTAGAAGACTACAGGAACCTGAAGGTACTAGAGATTGGTCTGGGAGGTCCTCCCTAAGGAGCAACCATGTGATAAAGTCTCCAGTAGAAGAAAGCTATGGAGACCAGGTGTCCAAAGCACGGGTACTTAGTACACCTGAGTGGAGAGTGGAACAAATGGAGCCAGTACAGAGGGAGCTAAGTAGCCACAAATGTACATTTCTTGCAGGATTTCAAACAGGTGTGTCAGGTGAAATGATAAAAGGGGTTAAAGCCTGCACTGCTGTTTTGTGTGAGATGAATGGATTTGAGCTGGCCAGCATAATGGCCAGCTGCAGTTAGGGTGCTACTGGGGCACTTCAGACAGAAGAGCTGATGGGCCATCTTTCAGGTGTCTCAGGGCCTCAGTTGTACTCCTTGTGCCTGTCCTCTTTTTGCTTCTGACTTAGTGTTTAGAAATTGCCCTTCTATCATCTTTTGAAAGTGTCTCATGTCTTCTGTGTACGCATTAATTTGATTTTCTGTGATTTTTTTTAGATTTGACCTCTGTGTCTAAGCCCTGATCATATCTTCTCCATCCTTCGTACATTAGCTCTTTCCACTAATTGCTCAGTTCTGTAAGCAGACATTCCAATGAAAATTAGCTTAATTAAGAGTATGTTGAGATAGTAGGCCACATTATGTGTTGCTAGAGAGTGTTTTGTTGTTTTTAATATTGAATTAAGTCTCTGTGGTTTGGCTAATAGGGAGCTTAGTTAAGTTTTGACAAATCATATTTATCCCAGGGTGTGTCCTTATTGTGACTAGAAGCCTTATATAAAAATGTGAGAATTTTGGACATCAGAACTGGCAATATTGATAAACCTAGATGCCACTTTTCTTTTGGTTGATTAGGAAATATTTCAACTAAAAATCCAATAAATGCAAAAATCTGTAAGTACAAGTGTTGATACACTACTAAGGAATAAATAGAATAAAGTTGTGGACTTGGGTTGAGTGTGTGTGTGTGTGTGTTGTGTATGCATTTGGTTTTCTGGTTAGTAAGTTACACTATGCAGGAAGAAACTGTGTTCCTCTAGAAGGGTGATATTACAGGTATAGAACAAAAAGTAGCATTCAAGTAAGCAAATTTGTGAATTACCAAAGGACAAATAATTAAATAATTGAGATGATTGAAAGAAGGTTAGAGCTACTTTGGACCACGTTGACTGAAAAGTACTTCTGCTGAATTTGCATATTTAATAAAAATTAATATTAAAATACCCAGAAATGCTCAAAGCTTTGAAAAGACCTTTAAAACTTGTATAACAAGTGGGAAATGGAAAAATGTGAAGCAGTAACTGTTCTCCATTTCGTCAGTGTCATACTCGGTAGAACAATGAATAAATGACTTCTAGTTTGTTCAGTTTGCCTGTATTTTGGGGGGTTGTTATTTAGAAAATGCTCTTATATACACCTAATAGCAACTAAATAGCTGTCATTTTCTGATAAATATATAAAGATATACAACTAAAAGTAGCACAGCTTAGAGGAAATAATATTTTTTGAAAGCACTGCTAATTTGTTTAATATAGTATTTGGACGCAAACAGCTACACTCTATTTAATGATAAGAGACATACGGTATAATAATGTCTGTAAGTATAATATCATGTATGCACCTTATAGGGTACCAAAACATTATGAAAACAGTTTGCAGTGTATTAATTTATCAAATCCATCTTGTCAAGCTATCTTAAAACTGTCTCATTGATATTCGTACTTCAATAAAATAAAAATTAAAAAAAATATAGTATTTGTTAACAAATTTTGCAGCTTATTATAAAAAGTATTTTGTTTAAAGAGATTTTATCTTATTTAAAGCCCAAACAGTATGATTAAAATCTCATGCAAATGAAAGAAAAAATGGTTCTAACTCTATTATTATTATTATTATTAATTTCTTAGCCAAAGTCTGGGCTCTGTAATGTAGTTTCAACAGCCACCCTTTCTTTCCTAAGAGGAGAATCATTGTGTTAGTCCACATTAATCATGCACCCTACGGCTGGCTGTGGTGCTTGCGCAGGTACTGTCAAAGCTGAGAGTCTCTTTTCAATGATGTTTCTTGGGATTGTGTTCAATGTTTGGAATTATTGTAGCAGAATTGGGTACATTTCTGGTAACATTTGAAAATTTCATACAAGTAAAAGCAGAGGAATTAGGTTACGGATGTTTGTTTTCTTTCTTTGCAGGGCTAATCTAAATTATTGGTAAAATAAATTGATTGACATCTGAAGAGGTTAAATTGATACTCAGAATGTACAACTGCGCATGGAGGGATCTGAGGTGAGGCCTGCAACTCTCAAAGAGAGTTCAATGCTGAAGCGCTGATGGACGTCAGGAGAACAAATAGTGTCAGAAATTACATTAAAGAGTCAGAAAGAAAATTGTTGGAGAAGGTCATTATAGATGACGGAGGGACAGAAAACAGCAAAGAAAAATTCTACAGCACATTGCTTGCTATCATGCCATCCACCTCCCTTGGCTCATATTCAGAAATTTGAGAAACAAAACACCTGTCAATGAGTTTGGAAAGTAACACTTGCACCTTGAATCTGGTGAAGTACTCAAATGTGTCACATGGTGGGAGCAGGAAGGGCAAGATCTATTCAGTTTACTTAGGAAAAGCACTTGTCCTGGAAGTTACCTCAGTTTTCCATCTTCATCCGTTTTTTTTTTTTTTTTTTTTTGGAGGAACCATGGATTGAACTCAGGCCCTTGCACTTGCCAGGCAAGTGCTCATTCTACTGAGCCATCTCCCCGACCCATCCATCTTCATCCTATCACACAGGGAAATGAGTCTGTCACATCAATGGCCTAAGGTGGGAAACTACAGATTAGAATCAAGGATTCTCCGTCCTGCTGTAGGCTCTGTGCTTAATTTTACTTTGCTTCATATACTTCTCTGTTGCTAATATACTTACTGAATGTCATTAATGAAATTGAAGTTAACTGAGAAAACAAGTTCAGTTGAATGTGAGACTATGAAGAAATAATGAATAAAAATACTGGATCTGTCTCCAGTTGTCTTCTACAAATATTAAGAATGGCAAAGGTAGACGAGGCTACAAAGGTAGACGAGGCTATCTTCATGTAATGAACTATAAAGCAACAGTGCTACTGGAAAATTTTGTTATGGGCTTAACTGATGTATAATCAATTTCTGACTGAATTATTTAGTTTATTGACATGTTGTAACACTTAATTTTTATCAATCATCACTATCTATTAACCACCCTTAAGATATTGATATATATAACAACTAAAATCTATAATATGAATTTTCATAAGAAAATCAATCTGAAAATATTTCAAACACAGTTCTATGAACTCTATGCATATTATCAAATCACCTTTCAGTGTATATTTGTGTGATACATATCTTTATCCCATATTGATTAGATAAGACAAATTTAATTACTTATTTATTGTGCCATACCTCATAGTGCAACATTCATATTTTAACAAAATTTTAAATGTACAGTGTAGTATTAAAGATATGCATGTTTGTGTACAACAAATCTATGGAACTATTTTTGTTCTGGCAGCTATCATTCTATACCCACTGATGGACTTCCCACCATTGCCCCTGCCTTGTCTTCCACTGGCCACTGGCAACCACCACTCTACTATTATAACTTGAGTTCCCCTAGGAGTGAATCATGCAAAAATGCTTGCATTGAGTTAGCTCACCTCACCCAGTAGTGTCTTCATGCAGGAAAGCTTTTGAAAATGGCTGTATTTCCTTTTTCCAAAGGATAAATAATCTTGCTCTATCGGAATATGCCACATCTTATTCATCCATTTATCTGATATCAAAGTTCTTTCCAACTATGGACTATGGTGAAAAAAAAATCACTGTAGTGAGGATGACAATACAAACATCTCGAGATTTTTGATTTCAGTTCTTTGGCACAAATACCTAGAAGTGCATTAGCTGAATCACATGGCTGTTCTGGGTTTTCATTTGGTTTTGAGAAAGGGCCTCACTATGTAGCTCAGGCTGACCTCGAACTCCCTATGTGGCCCAGGCTGGTCTCGAACATGATTTGTTCTGTTTTTAAGTACTGTTTTGGACAATTTCTCACATTGTTCTTTGTCAGTGGTTGTACTGGCTTACATTCTCGTAACAGTGCACAGATGTTCTGATTTTTTCACAGGCTTGTCGTGATGATCTATCACCTACACTTTTCTTTGTATTATGAGCATGTTATTAGGTATGTCTTCACAGAGGTTTAGGCTTCATGGTTAGTGATTTTCAGCATATTTTTGTATTTTGTAGCCATATATACATCTTCTTCAAGAAACATTTAAGTTTTTTTTAACCCATTTATTTCATTTTTCTGTTTTCAGTTATCTTGTATATTTTAAGCTTGATCCTTCATTAGTCATATGGTTTACAAATATTTTCCCAATTCTATAGAGTGCCTTTATATTCCATTGTTTCTTTTGTTGTAAAGAAATTTTTTTTAAGTTATGGGTCTCTGTTGTTTGTTTTTGTCTTTATTGCATATACTTTTAAGGCTCTTAAGAAATTATTTTTCAAGCCAAGCATCACAAAGCTTTGCTTTTATGATTTCTTTTTAGGGTCATATTTATAATGTCCTACATTGCAGTATTTCTATTTGAGTTGACTTTTGAGCATGTTACATTATTAGAGTCAATTTCACCCTTTTGCCTGTGCATATAAATTTTCTCAAAAGTGTCGGAGATAGAGTTGGCACACTTGATGAAGATCATTCGAAAAACTATGTGTGAGATTTCTGACTTTTCTATTCTGCTCCATTGGCCTTTATGTCTGCCCTTATCCCTGTTCCTCTGTGTGCTGTAGCTTGGAAAGTGCTTTGAGCTGAGGCATGAGGGGGACTTCATCTTTGTTCCTTTTTCTCAACTTGTTCTGTCATTTAGAAGTCTTTGTGGTTCCACAAGAATGTTAGGATTAATTTTTCTATTTTTGTTTGTTTGTTTGTTTGTGGTACAAGAATCAAATTTGGGACCTTGCTTGTTCTTTCCAGTTAGGCCTTTAGGCTGCTGAGCTATATCCCCACCTTGATTTTTCTACTTTTAAGATAAAAATTTTATTAGAATTTTTGTAATGAATGCATCGATTCTGTAGATCCCTCTGTATAGGATGGACATTTTAAGAATATCCTAGGGATCGGAATATATCGTAGTAGGACAAGTTCTTGCTAGGCAGGCCCAAGGTCCTCTGTTTGATTTCCAGTAGCAGATATAAGATAACATAAAATAATAAAATGAAGAATATCCTTCTAATTCATGAACTAAGGGAGCTTTTCCATGGATTTGAATATTTAATTTTTTCCAGCAGTATATTGTTTGTATTTAGTACATAAGTAAATTGTTTTCTTTGTTAAATTTATTCCATGTTTGATGCTATTATAAAAGGAATTTTTTAATTTTCGTCTTTAACTTATTTCATGTCCATGTACAGAATGGTGACTATTTTGATTTTGTATCCTGCAACTTTGTAGAATTTGATCATTCCATTTTTTTGTGTAGAATCTTTAAAGGTTTTTCCGTACAAGATATTATCTTTAACAGAGATTATTTTATTTCTTTGAATGATTCTAGTATATTTTAATTGCCTTTTTATTTTGCACAGGAATTCTCTTGCTGGATTTTTTTTTTCTGTATCACTGGATTGAATGGAAGTGGTAAGAGTGGGCACCCTGGGCAGGACCCTGTTCAAAGAGGAAACACATTTGGTTTTCTACTTTAGAGCATCACATTTGGTGTTGGCTTTTTACATATTAAAATTATAATGTCATAATTTCCTCAATTTCTACTTTAGTGCTTTTTTGACACAGAGATTGTTTAATAATGCTTTTTTTGCATCTATTGAAATGATCATGTGTTGAATTTCTCCTTCTGTTGTGTGATGTACTCCCTGATTAATATTGTATGTTGGAACACGTTTTTAAATTGCAGGCAGAGCACATATGGTCATGATGTGCAATATTTTGTTGAATTCAACTGGATATTGTCTTTAAGAAGGATTTTTATGTCTATGTTCATCAAGAATATTGGGTTTAATTTCTATTTTCTATTGAACTTGTCTGGATTTGGTATCAAGATAATGCTAGCTGTACAACATATTTCAGTACTCCCTTCCTCTTCATTGTTTTGGTTGAGTTTGAGATTTAGTGTTAGTTTATCTTTGAGTATTGGTGTAAATCTTTGCAGAAACCCTTTTGCTCTGAGCATTCTTTTTTATGAGGTATCTGAGCACTAGTCCAGTCTATTAGTCACAGACATGTTCAAACATTTTGCTTATATACAGTTCAGTATTGGTACATTGTACGTTTCTAGAATTTACTTATCCAAGTTATTGCAATATTATTCTATGATTATAGTAGCATATTATAATTACCTTAACTTCTATGGAATTATTTGTAATATGATTTCTATTTTTGATGTCTATTTAGGATTTACTTAGCATACATAAATTTGTTAATATTTTGTTTTAAAAATAACTTTTAGCTTTGTTGACTTTCCTTTGACTTTATTCTTTCTTTGATTAATTTTTGTTCTAATACCTATTTCTTCCTTCTGCTCAATTTTGGGCTTGGTTCGTTCTTTACAGTATATCATTCTTTTGTTTATTTGAGATCCTTCTTGTTCACAATCAAAATTTTTTATTAAACACTTTCTTCTCAGAGTAGGTTTGTTTTGTTCCAAAATCTGCATTGTACTGTTTTTGCTTTTAATTCTTTTTTTACTGAAGAAAAAATAACAATGAGACAGTTTCAAATCAAATTAACAGGACAGATTCAATAATTAATACATTGCAAATTGCTTTCCTAATTGTTTGTTGTTGTACAAGGTGCATACATGATATTCTACTTACAGACACTATTAGAGCAGATGTCTCTAATCAATGAATGAAGAGAATGTAGCTATATGCATAACTTTTTTTTTAAAGCTGAATTATAGCACAGTTTCAATAATTAATACTTTCTACCTTGTTATCTTCTTTGTGGTTGTCCATAGTAGTAGAATCTGACATAATATCTTGTCCAACTTCTATTAGTGCTAATCTTTCTTCTCATAGAATTAGGCAGAAGTACTGCATATTTATCCTAACTGTACTGTTTATACAAACACATCATGGTTCTTCCTTTGTGTCCCACTTTGACAGGTTGAGACTGTCAAAGATGGGCACTCTGGCTGGGGAGATGTCTCAGTGGAATAAATGCTTCCCTGGCAAGTGCAAGGGCCTGAGTTCAATCCCCAGTTCCACAAAAAAAAAAAAAAATTGCAAACAAAACACTTTGGCCAGGTGTGGTGGGACATGCCTATAAGCCCAGCACTTGGGAGGCTGAGGCAGGAGGATTGTTGTGAGTTCAAGACCAGCTTGAGCTACAAAGTGAGCTTAAGGCCATCCTGAACTGCATAGTGAGACCCTGTCTCAAAAAGACATAAAAAAAAGGGCACTCCATTGTCATTAAACCATTATAGGTGTCTGAACTCAGCAACACAATAAAACACAGTCAAGTAGTCCACAATAATAATGAGCCATCTGAAGAAGCTGTTGACTATAGACATTTACAGCTAAACTTATTTTTATGGCCCCACTTTATATACCTCATTTTTATACTTTTCTGTTGGATGGTTAAGACTAAAGTAAAGCAAGACCTATATAATAAAAAGTATTACTTTTTATTTGATAAGGTCAGTTGCATTCCCTCAGGGTTTATCTTGTAATCCTGTACCTTACTCTGTAGATCCTTTGTCTGTGTCAGCCGAGTGGATGAGTCACAGCCATTGCTTGACCAGTTTGCTTGCTGTGAGAGCCTGAGAGAAAGTTTTCTCTCCATGTGACTCTTCCCAAGAACACTGTAGATCATTGATTGCCTTCCTCTGTGGCTCCATAATCTCCTTGATCAGAAAATTTGGGACACAACTGAGTTCCATGATGTTACAGTATAGGTTCTTCTGTCCTGAGTTTTCACTGACCTTGAAAGGCTAGGGCAAAAATGTTGGTTGACCTTGCAGCCCTTCTATTTCTCCAATTTTTGATCTGTGAACTTAGGTTGTTAATGATCCAGAAAAAAAGCTGATTAGTATCCTGCAACATATGCTATTCAGTTTGCCCTAACTGTCTGACTACATTTTTTTTAGCTGTTGTTGTACATTTCTATTTGTATTTCTTCTCTTGACTTCTTTTTGTAGGGAGACTATATGATATTTGCACATGTGTGTCTGGTTTATTTCACTTATGAGTATACGTTCAAGTGGCATCTACTTCGATATAAATGCTTCAAGTTTATCATTCTTTATAGCTGAGTAATACTCCATTATATAGAAATACCACATCTTTTTCAACCCTTCCTCATGTGATGGACATCTTGTTTGGTTTCAAGATTTTGCTATCACAAATTGTGCTGCTACAAACATAGGTACACATATATCATTATGGTATAATGTTTTCAGTTCCTCTGGGAAAATTCTCAGTAGGGGGATAGCTGGCTTGACTGGGATTTCCTTTCTTGTTAGGTTTTTTTGGTGCAATAAAGAGACATGGAAGATAAAATAAGCCTTTATTGCAAACATTTAGAAGACCACAGGAATGGATAGATATGGAACTTTCTAGGGCCTGGGGAACAGAGGCTGTTTAGGGTCTGGATGGAGGTCAAGCTTAGGGGGCAATCTGTGTGATATGGCAGATAGTGATTGGGCAGGAGGAGGGAACTGGGAACAGGATATTGTTAAAAGGAAGTGGGAGTTGTAATTTGACCAGGGAGGAGGAAGGTGCAGCACAACACATGGCTACCAGTGGCCCATTACCACCACCACGACTGAGCAGAATTTTAGTAAGGCAGAGAAAACCCATCATTTCTAACAAACTCTTCGCTAACTTCCTTTCTGAGGACAGATCCATTAATTGTTCAGTAAAATCACATTCTTAAATTTCTACATGATTTGTGGATATTCTTGTTTTTTTGTATTCCTTACTAGTTTCATATTACTGTAGTCAAAGTGTACTTGGTATTGTCTTCTTAGATTATTGAAATGAATTTATGACTCATGAAGTTGTGAATACCCAAGATTGAATTATGCTGTACATTCTTGACAAGAATGTGTATTCTGTTGTTAGGTGGAATATTTTGTATGTGCCACTTGTGTCCATTAACGGGTTAAGTATTTTGCTTTCTTACGGATTTTTGGTGTGAATATTATATTCTTTACTGAAAATAAAGATACAGAAATCCTATCATTATTATGTTGCTATTAGCTCTCCTTTCATTTCTGTGCACATTTGGTCACCCTCCTGATGGTCCTATATGTTTTTATAATTGTACTATCTTCTTGTTGAATCATAATGTGCTATTTCCCTTTGTCTCCTGACAATTTTGGTAGTAAGTCTATTTTGTCAAGCTACACTGCTCTCTGCTGCTTATAATTTGCACGGAATAGCTTTCCTATCCTCTTGTTTTCAGTACATAATTGTCCTTAAGGCTAAAGTGAGACTTTTGTTGACAGCATATATATTTATGGCTATAGTTATTATTTCTACCCTTTTTCTTTTCAGTTCTACAGAAAAATGAAAATGACTCATGCACTACATCTGAAGAACCATCACATTCTTTGTTTGCCCAGATAGCTACTTTTAGTACTGCATTTTATATTCTCATACGCTATTGTGTTTCTGCCTAGCACCTTCATTTAACATCGAAGAGCTTCTTCATCATATTTTGTAGAACAAGCCTACGAGGAACAAACTTCTTTAGTTGTGTTTTTCTACACAAAGCCTCCATTTCTTCTTTAGCTTTAAAGGCCACTTTTTTTCCCTTCCCTTTTTTTGGATAGAATAATCTAAGTTGGCATTTCTCTCCACTCCTTTGAATATGTTAACTTCTTCCCTTTTGCCTATGAGGAATTTTCTGAGAAAAAGAAATGCTGTTAGTCTCGTAAAAGCTTCTTTTTTGTCTGATAAATTGATTTTCTCTTGCTTTCAAAGAACTGGCTTTGATTTTGATTTTAAATAATAATTCAATCACCATATCTCTTGGTATGAACTTCTGTTGGGTTCTGTTGAATTTCTTGAATCTAGATGCTGATTTCCTTTTCAAATTTGAGGAGGGGTCTATTGTTCTTCAACTAGCATTTCTATCATATTCATTTTCTCTTTTCCTTCTGGAATGCTCACAATCTTTAATATTATCCCTATGTTTTTTCATTCATTTTTCTGTTTGGTCTTATAACTGGATTGTTTCCTGTGGTCACTTTTACATTTGCTGATTATTTCTTCTGCCTGATGAAGTCAAATGTTATATTAGTTTCCTGAGTTTTTTAATTCAGAAACCATTCTTCATCTCTAAAATTTCTATTATGTTATATTTTCTCCCTCTAATAATAATTTTTCTAAAATGTTATATTTTCTCCCTCTTAATAAAATTTTTTCTATGTATTTTTTTTTTTTTTTTTTTGTTAGTGGTGGTTGCAAACCTTTATATTTTATATTTGGAATTCTTTATCAGGTAATTTATGTACCTCTGATTTTTAACAATTTATTTATTTAATTAATTATATATTTATTAATTATTATTTACTTGGCACAGGGCCTCACTACACAGCTCAGACTCGTATCATTCTTCCAGGCCCAGGCTTCCCAGTGCTGGGACTACAGGCTTGCAACTTCATGCTTGTTTTCAGGCCTGACATAGTACACTTGGTGTTTCAGGGCCAGCACAGCATGCAGTACTGTGAATGAACCTGGATCCTTGTGCTTGCCAGGCAGACACTTAGACTACTGAGCTCTCTCCCCAGCCCTATACCTGTGATTGTTCAGGATTAGTTCTGTAAGTTTCTGTGTTGATAGTCTATGTTTCTGTTTCTTCTTGTCCCTTGTAATAGTTTGTTTCAATTTGTACATTTGTAAAAACAGCTACTCTTCCAATCAATGGTTGGTTTCTCACAAAGAATCCAACAAAGAAAGACCTTCACTGCACAGTCCCAGTAGAGACTCTAAGGAACCTAAAAAGAATAAAAAAAAGTTTTTTCAATGTCTCCTCTATGGGTTGCTCTCACTAACTCATAGTTTGAGAAATTCTTGTTTTTTCTTTTACCCCTTGGGAGTACATAGCATCTTGGTCCTTGTAATGACTTGTGTCTAGATGTCTTCCCAGAGCTTTATGAGCTTTTAGCAGGCAGTGGGATCATGGGTTTGTGATAATTAAGTATCACAATAAATTAAATAATTTAGTCTGAAGCTGAGTTAGTGCATTTCTTGTTTAACCTCATTCTGAGTGCAGTTGAATGCATTTACTGAAGACAAAGTCCACACTGGGTATGCCGTCAATATCCACTAGGCTTGTACTCCAGATGGAGTATGAAGGGAAAAGGAGGCTACTTTCCACCCAACAGCCAAGAACTTGTCTTGTCTTCCATGGTCCTCTGACATGTCCCTCTGCCTTGGAGATAGTTGACTAAAGACTAAAACCTCTATGAACTATGAATTAAAATAAAATGATCATTTTTTTAACTTGTGGGCTTCAAGTATTTTATCCAAGCAATGAGAAAGTGACTAAGACACTCATTCTGGTGTATTTCACTTGTGCCATAGATTCACTGGAGCTTTTTAGTATCCTCCAGGCTTCAAACATAGGCTAATCTTATTAGTTAGCATCAGAGTAAGACAAGAAAGAGTATAATACTCTGAGAAGCTTACCAAAATATTTTATCATTTGACCCATATTCATTCTTGTCTTTATGTTCTGGTGGGGAAAATGACATTGTACCTTAACCTCTGCTGCGTCAGTTTTGCTTGAGTGACAGGATGCCATTAGTTCATTTGTGGCTTGGTACCCTCCATCTCTCTAGAGTATGCCAGGTCCCAGCAAAACTCCAGAGAAAGATAGCATGAAAAAGACTTCCATTCCTTAGAGAGTTCCCTAAAATGTCTGAACATTGGATACATGTTTCAGACTTTGCTTTCCCTCCCTATCTCTAAACTGGAAGCTCAGAGATTTCTCCTGATGTACCACATCCACTCAGAGTAAAAGGACTATGGTAAATACCATAAACTTTCTTATAAATTTCAATGTGATCAGTATCACAGATTCCTCAGATGCTGTTAGTTTCTGGATTTCTCACATAGGGAGTTGCTCAATGAATATTTGTTGATTCAGTATATTTTTTGGAGCTTGAAAAGGAAGATCTAGGGCTTCTTACTCTATCTTGCAGAGTAAGACTGCTTAAATTAGTAGGCAATCATTTCACAGCTGGTTGATGCTTGAATTGATATTCATACCCAGGTAATTTGGCCTTGGAAATTACACTTAAAGTTATTGATCTTGTGTACTCTATGAGATAATAGTGGAAAGATTTACTATACCTTACTATACAGATTTTTTTCTATCTCTACTCCATGCAGTACTGTCACTTTCTTCATAATTGGTAGTGCAGAAGAAGGAAGTTGAAGCTTATGTATAAAAGGAAGGGAATGGATTAAAGAACATAAAGCTAGAAGTTGAAAGACTATAAATCAAATTTCATCTTGAAGTTCTCAAAGACCATAAAATTCAATTCATTTTGTAATTATTTAAATCAATGAGCATAATGTCATGAGTAAGTGAATACAAATTTGTATATCATGTCAAACGCTGAAAAGAAAGAAAATGATTTTATTTCATATATACTCAACACAATTAAATTCTCCTTGTGACTTTGCACTGATTCCTAAAAGCAATAAAACATTTCAATTCATAGTTTTTAAAATAGGACTTTGCAAATGTATGTTTTCCATCAAACTCTATGAGATCACTGTCAAACACTTAGCTTTTGGCAGAGTTTGAAATCTAGGTTCATGATGGTGACTTCTGAGATTATGTTTTACATTCTGACATTTTTCCAAAAGAATAGCTCTTAGTGTTTTAGTAAATAAACTACATTTTGAAATCCTATGCTTCCACCCTTAGTGATTTTTCTTTATTTATGTCAACTGCCTCTATGTGCAATTGCATTTACCAATGACTTCTCATGTAATTTGGACAATGTTTTGATATAATTTCCATCAAATTCACATAATTTAATTCCTGTACAATCCTAAAGTCATCTATACGTACAACATAGATGAGAGTAACTAGTAGTGCTGGTTGATTAGGAAGGGGAGATGCTACTTTAGTCCTTCACATAATGATTAAACTTTAAAACCATCTTAATGAACAAGACTGTATTAGAAAACTATGGCCTACAAATCATGAAGTCAAAAGTGAACATTTAGTGCTTGCCTGGCAAG
>PVKA01030523.1:0-27224 GCA_004027165.1 Ctenomys sociabilis | reverse complement strand
TTGGAAACCTAGAAAAAAAAGCAAAAAAATATACAAATTTCTTTAAAGCAAATGATATGAATATAACAATTTTTGCTCTTATTACATAATGCTATCTTCAAATTAGTTGTTCAGATTACCAGACATAAACATTTAAGATTCATTTAAAAGAAAGAAAAGAAAACAATAACATAGAAGTTACAAGAAATTTTAAAAAGGAAGAAAAAGAATCAGAGAAAAAGTTTGCCTTTTAAAGACCAGCAGAAATTTTCAATATAACTATCCCAAATATTCTGCATATACACATAAGTATAACTTTTTCTTTCATTTGTCTTTTTCCTCATCCCAGATTTTCCTTCCCCTTGAACAATTTCTCTCCTTCTCACAGTATCTTTTAAACCTTTCAGATTTTCATTATATTTTTTTTCAGGTTTTCACACCACCGAGATAATATGATGTTTGCACATGTGGATCTAATTTATTTCACTTACAAATACTGTAGCTGCATCCATTTATCTACAAAAGTCTCAAATTTATCTCTTTCATACCTGAATAATACTCCATTGTGTGAAAATACTACGTCTTTTTTATCCATCCCTCAGATGAGGTGCATCTAGGTTGTTTCCATGATTTAGCTATGACAAATTGCACTGCTTTGAACGAAGGTGCACATATGTCTATACCTAGGAAGGCAATAGCTGGCTTCAATGAACCCCTCATATTGTACCTTGTTTTTTGAGAAGTCTCCATTCTGATTTTCATACTTGTATACCAGCCTGCCCTCCAGCCAAGAGGAAAATGGTTCGTTTTCCCCCTGGCCTCTGCAGCACTTGTTATTGGCTGACTTGTTGATAGCCCCTGTTGCTGGCATAAGACGTTGTCTCAGCATTGTTTTAATTTAAGAGCAATAATTTCAGTAGTAAAGAATTACCTCAGGTAAAAGTTGTGCTTTGTGCTTTAGTTAGCACTTGACATGTAGTCTGTGGTGACAACTTGAGTAACAGGAAATTAACTACAGTCACTAACAAAATAACTTACGGGTGTGCTCTTTCCATTTTACTGCCTCAGTGAAAGATTGAGCAGAGAATAAGGAATGGGATTTACATTGTGTCTGACCTCTGATCTGATATATTTTTTCTTCTGGTTTAACATTCATCTGTATAAAATAAGAAAATAAAATAAATGTAAAAATAAATTATTACATGCTACAAACAATACAAAATTAGCCTTCAAACAATTGTACCTTATTTCATTTTTATAAAAATGATTAATGATTAATTAGCAGTGTATCTATAAAACTTTTCTGTAATTTTCATATGTATCTATAACACATGGTACCTCATCTTGTCTACCATCTGAAACACTATTTTTAAGTAGTAACAGCTTTTTCAACTGTCTATCATGATTTATTGTCATCCTAGCAAAGTAAAATATAACTTTTCCAAATGGAAGGCTTAGAAAATAATCAAAAGCTTCTCACTTTTTCTGAGAAAGCTTGTGTTTCTGAAATTTTCTCTTCAGTTCACAACTTTTCCGAAGCAGAGCACTTTAGCAGAATACTAATGCTCTTATCTGATCTCTCAAGTGGCACAAAACGGAAGCATTTTCAGCTTCAGAAAACAACAGAAATGAATAGTTCCCTAGATGAGACACATAGGTGCTAATCAAGGAAGACCAATATCAAAATTTAGTCATTCAATATTTTATTTAAATGTTTCACAAACATTAGTAGATTTTTTGAAACATCTAAATATAAAGTTGCTTGGGAATTAATTTTTGTCTATATTATTTATTAGTATAGATTGCAATACATAATAATTAAATTTCTTATCTGGTTTTGGTACATGTACAGAGCACATCTCAGTAATTTCATTAGTTACCTTCTCTTTCCTCCATCTCTGTTCCCTTTCCTTTATCAGAATATTTATCTCCATTTTTCCTACTATCTTTTATCCTCTTCTTTTTCAAAGTTCTGTCTTCCATATAAGATAAATCATGAATTTAAGATTTTCTGATTAATTCCAATTCACATTGAAGTCTCAAGATTCATAAACTTTTCTAAAAATGACTTAAAATTCTCCCTCTTTATAACAGAGTAGCTTTCCACTATTTATGAATACTTCTCTTGCCTTATCCATTCATCTCCTTTTTTTAAGGGAGGAAAGGTTTGTTTATCTCACAGTTTGTAAAGGTTTCAATCCATATCGGCTAGCTCCAAGGCATGGTGGCATAATACAGGAGCTATACCTCAAGGCAGCATAAGATAGCAAGAGCAACAAGAGGAAAAGGGGATGGAAAAAAGACAGCCTGCTTTCTTCACTTATATTGTACCCCCGTCAGGTGAACATAGCACTCACATCCTCTCAGTTCCCTCCTCTTACACAGGATGAGGAAGTTTGAAAGTAAGCCTTTCCTGCTCAGTCACTTAGTTAAACTTCTAAACTTCTCAAAATGACAATATTTCAGTCAATTCCATCTGCCCCTTCTCAGCTTGGCAAAAAACACATTTTGTTAAACTAGTCTCCAACTATAAAGACATGCTTACTTTTATCATTTAACAACTTGAACATTGTAACGCAGGTTTCACAATCCTTGTGAAGCAGTATTAAGTCTATCAACATTATATTACATTATAACTGTAACATTCAACCCATGATCCCTAAAGACTCATGCATACTCCTCTATGCAAACTGGGTCATTTGGTCCAGTTGCAAGAGCTGCCAAACTCCTATGAGATTCCTCATTGCTGAAATGTTCAAGTCCAAAGTCTCCTCTGATATTTAAGACAAACTTAACTGCAAGCCCCTGTACTAATGAAAATAAAGTTGAACGCTTGCAACATTCAATGGTTCAAGATAACTATTTTCATTCCAAAAATTACAAATGGGGGATTCAAAAGATTAGGACCAAAGCAAGTCCAAAAACTAGTAGAGTTTAACATATTAAGCTCTGTAGTTCCATGTGCAGCATCTGAGGCAATCAGTGGCAAATTGTGAGCTCTAAAGGCTTGAGTGACTCCACCCCTTCATGCTTCTGGTGGTAGCAGCTCCCACAACTTCTCTCTTGGGCTCACTCTGTTTCTTCCTTGTACCATTCCTCAGACAATCCATGTTGCTCTCTTTTCCAAACTTCTGGGGTCTCTCCTGCACCTTTTGCTTTACAGCTTCATGCACTGATCTCTCAGTGGGACATAGTCTGGCTTTGTAGGCCTTCTGAAATCAAGGCGGAAGCTTTCTTAACCCCACCGTTCTTGCATTCTGTATGCAAGTGAACTAGTGCTTTGTGGATTCTCGTGATGCACACGTAGGCTACTTCCAAAATTTAGTTATTATGAGCTGTAGTGGGAAAACATGCATCATTGCCCTACGATGGCTTTAATATGTCTAAAAATCTACCCAGAAAGGGAATAGCTGGGTAAAATGGAATTTGTAGTTTAATATTTTTGAGGAATCTCCATAATAGTTGCCATGATGGTTGCTCAGATAGTATACATTCCTACTAATATTTAGAAGCATTCCTTCCCCCACAGCTTCACCAGCATCGATTATTATTTAACTCCTACATGAGAGCCATTCTTTCTGAGGTAAGATGGAATCTCCATGTCCTTATAATTTGCATTTCTTTAATTGCCATTTTTATAATGGTATTTTTTGGCTATGCTGACTTTTGAGAAATATCTCTATAGCCTCTTTAATAAATGGTGCTGGGAATTAATGTATCTTTAAATCCTAATTTATTTCAAATTTTTGTCATGCTTCAGACATTGAGACTCTGAAAAAACATGTTTTTCTTGTGTATGTGTGTGTGTGTGTGTGTGTGAGAGAGAGAGAGAGTTTGTGTGCACTTGATATTTATATGGACATTTTCTTTTTTGATTTGGACATCCTGTGCAGATAAACTTGAGACAGCTTAAGATAAGCAATTTATTACAGAAGGTCTCTGTCCAATAATAAGGATTTTAGGAGAGTGAGAGACATAAGGGAAATTACTCACTGCAAGGTGTCCCCATGAATGGCTGACCACTTGTGATATCCTTGCTTTCTCATTTCTAGGAACCTCTGGGAGAGCAGAGAGGATAACTTGGAGCTGCCTGGAGGATGGTAGCTGAGATGCTTATCCATCAACTCAGTTCAATCAACTGAGTCCATTGACAGATACGACTGTTTGTAGGTGTGTTCATTGTCTAAATTTCCTTGCCTGACATTCAAGTAATCCACAGAAAAAACCTGTGGGGGAAGCATGGGTGCTACAATTAGGAAACCATCATAGGAAACATGATCTAATTATAGAGATAAGACACCAATATAAATGTTAGGACATGCGCTGATATTTTACTGCACTGAGCATTGGATATTGTTTGTCCTTTATAAAGATTAGAGAATTATAATAGGTACATGTCTTCCACAGTATGAACTACTAAAGGGAAAAGAAGAACTCCACATAGTCAAGTGTTGAAAAACAATTATACAATGAAGCACACATCCACCACTAATATCTACCAAGTTTAGAATTATACTGTTCAACAATGTGAACCTGTCATGTTTTCCTCCTCCTCCTCTTCCTTCTTCTTCATCTTCTTTTTTCTTTGGTACTGGGAATCAAACTCAGATCTTGGACTTACTAGGCAATTGCTGTGACACTGTTAAATCTCTGGGAAAGTGCATTAGTTTAGAGGTTATATCTAACTGTTAAGAGTTTCTTTAAAAAGAAAAAAAGGAGTTTCTTATCTATGAGGGTTTGCTCTACAATTTTAGAGGCTTTTCTGTTTCTTCTTTTTTCTTCCTTGATTAAATTTCAGTGGAGCACTTGTGATGAACATGCATACCTAGAAGTGTATATTTTTTCACATAATTTACCCTCTTTAGACTATTGAAGCTAAAAATATATTTATTGTTTTCAACATCAAAAGTGTATACCCAATGTTTAGAATTTAGATCCATGATATTTTTAACAAAAGAAGTATCTTAATGACTTGCTTGGAGTGACAGTTAACTCATTGAGTCAACCTGAGTAAGCAATGCACAACTAAGTTGGATAGTTCTGGAAGTGGCTGAAGGGATTTGCTGAAACCAGAAGAACCACCCTACGTGTGAGAGCGAGTAACCAGTAAGCCTGCCACCCAAATGAAATGAAAGGGGAACAAGGAAGGAAGATGGCTTCTGCTTCTTCAGTGGAGCACCAGTCTTCACCTTCAGCATGGACATTGTCTCCTGCATCCACTGCAGACTCTTCTGCCTCCAGTGTGGATCTTTCAGCCTTTTATCTCAGACCTTTTGTGCTCCTGACGTGGACTGCTACTGCAGTGAGCTCCAGGGCTTTGCCTGCATCCTTGAGGTCTCCAGAGAGCAGACAGCCCTTCTGCACTTTTCCATCCCTTACCCTGTAGGTGGCCATTTGTAAGCCGATCTTGTGAATTTTTATATGTTTGTATATCTTGTACTCAGTCTCATACTGACTTGTACAATTTGCATATCTTGTACACATTCTCAGTACTGTAAGCACTGACTTATACAGTTCACTTTTTAGCTACTGCATTCTACTTTGCTCTTGTCACAGACCTTTTTTCTCTATTCTATTTGCCAAGACTTTATGTTGCTTTTCCTTAGTTAATTTTCCAACTGAAATGATTCATTTTATTTTAATTAATTTATTATTATTATTATTATTGTATTTAGTACAGGGTCTCCAGGGTCTCACTACATATATTGAACTCATAGTGATCCTCCTGTTTATGGCTTTCCAAGTGCTGGGATTACAGACATGCGCCACCATGCCCAGTCTCAATCACCAGTGGCAGGCCTGGGGATTGAACCTCTGGCCTCTGCATCTGCCTAAGAAGGCACTTTAATCTGCTGTGCTATTTGTCCAGTCTGCAACTAAAATAATTTTAAATCTGTTATTTTAATTGAACTCCTCTTTAACAAACAATGAGATGATAACACCTTTGGGGGTGCCTCTAATAATATAGTTTGTTAATTGGTCACATCACTGAAATTTATCTTTGCCAACTGGAAATAAGAGCACCTTTTAATTCTCATCTCTTCTGATTCTAGGACTCAGATTTTTCTTCTTTATCTCTCATTTTCACTCATAGGCTAATTAACCATTTTATGAACTACTTTCTAGTTTTTAATCCATTTCAAACTTAGATCAAACTAGCATGTTCTCAAATTTCTTCTAATCTAGTGCTTTTCTAGTATTTTCTTTCTCAATAATCTCAGCTATTATTGCTCATTTTTTTTTCTAGACTGAGGATGAAACTTAACTCAGCAACTGCCTTGCTCTTGCTAAGCAGGCAGTTATGCTCCTGAGCTATCTCCCTGGTTGTTAAACTGTTTTTCATTTTTACTGTGTACCACCCTTCTTTGAATTTTCAATTAAAATCATTATTTTCAGCCATCTACTACAAAGATTTGTATGTATGCTATGATTTTAATACTATAGTACCTAATTTATGCAGTGATTTATGAATGAATTTTGATTAGTTAGTTTGGATTTTGGTAATAAATAATCTCCACTTCTTGGAGTTTAAAGCGATGTTTCATTTTTAATGTTATCCAGTATAAACATACCTGTATCTTTTATTTTATTTTATTTTATTATTGTTTTTCTTTTTTGAGACAGGGTCTCACTGTGCAGTTCAGGCTGGCCTTAAGCTCACTTTGTAGCTCAGGCTGGTCTCGAACTCACAACAATCCTCCTGCCTCAGCCTCCCTAGTGCTGGGATTACAGGCATGCACCACCACGCCCGGCTACCTGTATCTTTTAATTCATGGAGTAAAGGCTAAATGAATCACCCCTAACATACATTCACTAGGAATATGTAAAAAGGAAAAAAGCTACTTCATTAACCAAGCATTGGCCAAAAACTTGTAAACACAACAGATGCATGCCTTAGCATGCTATCAATGAAACAAAAATGCATAAACTTTCTGATGAACAGGACAATTTCATTTTTCTTTCAGAGGCAGGAAAATTGTGTATATACAGAATAGTCATAAAATGATCATATATTATTTTTACAACCATATGTAAAATTTAGTGATTTTATACATATATATACATATTAAGCAAATATATGTTGTCAAAATGCCCATGTCCTACATCTGAATCTTTAAAAGGAAATAAAGTCAATTATATTGACATTGTCTCGTAACTAATTTGTGACAAAAACCACAAAACTGTAACTAATGATTATTAGAGAAAAGGAATATTATTTTCACTAGAACCAAGCAAGAATTTACTTAACTGTCAGAAAAAACTAAAGGACACTTTGAATATTGAGTAGGTTGCAGCATATGCAATTAATGTTATATCGATAAAGAAATATAAAATTAGTTGACTTAAGCATTAATACATGAACTAATGGGAAACACTTGATAGTACATCTTATATTCAAATCTAACAGATAATTATAAGTTACAACATGAGATATGTATCAAATATATTTTTCTAAGAGAAAAAAATGTGAGGGTTAAGTGAAAGCTTTAAAAATAAATACCCTTTAAATCTTTTAAAAACAGAAAGCTGGGAAGTGAATTGGGCTGTGTTGAAGTTGGTTGTTGTGAGATGTAACTTTTATGTTCATAAAATCTCAAGAGAGGAAAGACTAAATACATTAATATAATATAAACAATACCAGCTGTTAAAAATGTTATCTATAAAATAGATACTGAAATGATAGTATAATTCTAATACTTCAAAGAAAAAAATAAGAATAATGAAAAATAGGCATGAAAAAAGATTAAAAAAACTTGACGAGCTGAGATTATGAAAGAGAAAAACTCTAAAAATGATTTATGCAAAATTTGTAGCAAATTATTTCTGTTACTTAGGTGCATTGTCAAATCATTGTGAAAGTACAGTTTTCAAAGACATGAGGATTCTTTGATATTACTGTAAATAATAAACACAAAGAACCAGAAGCCTTACAATGGAACTTAGAATGCATTGTAGAATCTGGATATGTATGAATAAAGTAACAATTTGCTTTGATTAATAAACTAGATAGGCTTCTGATAAAATGAACTGCTCTTGACTAATGATCTTATATATTGTGTATATATTCTGAAGCTGGCTTTCCTATATATGTGATACATCAAAACTTATACCGGAGAAGCTATTATTTCACTAGAACAGACTGTTCAGGGCAGTGCTATTTGTAGAATTTTGCATGAATTTGTTTTAATAACTAATAGAGTTACTTTTGAAGGTTTTTTCATCACAAATTACTGTTCCTTAGAGGGAAAAAACAAAACATTGCTCTAAATTCAATTTATTGTGCATTCCATATATCTATCTATCTATCTATATATATAGATATATATATATATATATATGGAAAAAAACTTGCATAAAGTTTATATATATATATATATATATATATATATATATATATATATATATATATATATATATATATATAAAACCAGAGGCTAGAAATACATAATAGGAGTCATGTTTAATTTATTCATAATGTCCCTGTATGGTGTTCCATGATTATGTCAGTGTAGGTACTGCCAAAGCAAGCACAACATGATCATGTTTAAATGATTATAAACTATAGGCTAATTTATTCCCTATAATGTTATGGTTTGTGTCTAGGTGTCTCCCCAAAGCCTCATGCAGTCATGGAGTGGCTTCTGGAGTTTATGATTAATTATTACTGTGGTTGTGGATACTGTACCTGCCACTCCCTTTTACTGTCTGCTCTTTGTGGCTGTCATTAAAACTGCTCTCTGTCATGTGCTGCTCTGCCTTGGAGCTGGCTGAGTATGCTCTGAGAAGTCCAGTAACTCAGCTAAATAAACCTTTCTTTCCTTCATTTTGAGTGTCAAGTATTTCTCACAGCAATGAGAAGAGTAACTGAGACAGAATTTGGTACCAGAGAAGTTGATGTGACTACTTGGCCACGTGCATTAAGAGTTTTGGGAAATGGTTTATGGGAAGAAATAGGAAAGGTTTGGAGACACTGCATACAAGTGATGCACTAGGATGATTCCTGCTGTTCTATAAGGAAGATTTTGGTCAGAGCTTGGAAGACCAGAAGGCTGATAGAAATCCTGTCTGAAAAGACCAGGCTGGGGAGGTTTCTGCTAGGAAGGACTACATTGGTTATTGGACTGCGAATGATTTGTGCTATGGTTTTGAAGAGTTTGTCTGCCTTTTGCTATAGTCCAGAGACTTTACCTGAAACTAAGATTAAATACAATGGACTAGTTAACATTGCAAAAGAAATTTCAAGAAAGTCAAATGTTGAGACAGTTGCTTGGATATTGTTGGTGTATTTTGGTCAGATAGATGTTCAGAATCAAGTACAAAGAACCCATCAGAATGATTTAAGTGTTGTGAATTTGTTCAGAAATGAAGCAGCAATAAAGCTGTGGCCTGCAAAGATGGAGCTGAAGAATCTCCATTGCTGGGAATGCACTAAAGCATAGAAAAGATGGCTTGAGGGCACTGCAGGAAACAGTAGGTCTCGACCCTTATCAGCCTCAGAATTGCTAAAATCAGGGACTTTATCTTGAGGGGAAAGCTTCAGAGCCCCAAGTTCTAAAATGGAGGTGGTGACCACACCAGGTGCCAAATGGTGCTGGCATGGAGCATTTATTTCTCAAGTTCAGAGTCAGAGTGCTCAGGGATCCAGGCACTCAATCCCTATACCCAAGAGCGAAGGAAGCCTGGCTACTGGACCTTGTCATCCATGTCATGTTGGCTTTAGGCTCATGCAGAACTCAGGAGTTCTGAAGTTAAGAAGGCTTCAACCTAGATTTCAGAAGGCCCAGGAGGACAAGCAGTGTGCCCTGAGAGGGAAGTATGTAAATCTGTGAGTGAAAAGCTTATTCAGTGGATACCCCAATAGTTTGGAATACTTCCAGAAGTATGGAAAAGTCAGAAATGTGGGTCATCTAAGAGAAACTGCAAGGAGGGAACAAAGCAGACCGGAGACAGAAGCCATGGGAGCTACTACCAAGAGTGCCATAGGGATGAAGCCACATGGAGCTCACAATTTGCCACAGGTTGCTTGGGATATTCCACATGGAATGATGGGACTTAACGTTTGTCCTGCTGGATTTTGGACTTGTGTTGGCTCCAATTGGAAAGATAATTTTCATCTTGTGCAATTTAATGTTGGAAGTGTTTATATTTTCTTTGTACAGGGGCTCTCAGCTAGGAGTTTTCCTTGGATCTTGGAGGAGACCTGGGACTTGGACTTCTCAGCAAAGCTGAAGCTGATAGGACTTTGGCACCTCTTAGAGATGGACTAAAATGCCTTTTGCATAAAGTTTTTTTTTTTTTTTTTTCCAGGGATTGAACTCAGGACCTTGTCTACTGCATAAAGGGATAAGTATGAGTCATTGGGACTCTGGGGGCAGAATGTTATGGCTTGTGCATATGAGACCACCAAAGCTTCATGCAGCCATAGGGTGGATTCTGGGTTTTGGGATCAATTATTGTGGAAGTGGATGCTGCACCTGCCCCAGGGGCAGGCAATTTTTTTCCCTTTATTTAATAAAACTGATCAAACTGCTATCCTTTTATTTATTTATTTATTTTTTATTTTATTGAAGTACAAATATCAATAAGACAGTTTTAAGACATCTTAACAGGACGGATTTGATAAATTAGTACATTGCAAACTGTTTTCATAATGTTTTGGTATTATACAAGGTGCATACATGATTATTATACTTACAGACATTATTATAGCAGATGTCTCTTATCAATAATTAAGGGAGTGTAGTTGTTTACATATCTTATTTTTTATACATGAATTATATCAAATATTCAATAATTAATACTTTCTACCTTATTTTCCTAGTGGTTGTCCATAGTACTAGAAGCCGACATAATATCCTGTCCAACCACCATTAGTGCAAATCTTGCCTCTCATAGAATTACGTAGAAGCATGCCATATCTATCCCAACTGTACTGTCCATACACATCATGATTCTTCCTTTGTATACCTCTTCCTTTGTCTACACCTGTCAAAGATGGGCACTCCATTGTCATTCAACCAATTTAGGCTCCTGAACTTGACAACACAATCCAACACAGTCCAGCATTCCACAACAATGGTGAATTATCTGAAGAAGTTGTCGACCATAGCCATTTACACCTCAACTTATTATTATGGCCCCTCAATGTATACTTCATTTTTATACTTTTCTGCTGGATGGTTAAGACCTAGATAGAGCAAGACCAATATACCAACACATGTACTTTTTGTTTCTTTTGAGGTCAGTGAAGTCCCCTCAGGGTTTATCTTGTAGTCCTGTACATTATTCTGTAGATTCTTTATCTGTGTCATCCATATGAATGGGTCACAGCCAATGCTTGACCAGTTTGCTCTCTCTGAGACCCTGAGAGAAAGTTTTCTCTCCATGTGACTCTCCCCAGGCACACTATAGAACATCAATCTCTTTCCTCTGTGGCTCCATAATCTCCTTGTTCAGAAAATTTGAAGCTCAACTGAGTTTCATGATGTTGCAGTACAGGTTCTCCTATGTCCTGAGTCTTCGCTGACCTTGAAAGGCTAGGGCCAAAATGTTTGCTGTCCTTGAAGCTCTCCTATTTCTCCAATTTTGGTCTGTGAACTTAGGTTGTTAACTATCCAGAAGAAAAACTGATTAGTACCCTGCAGCATATGCCGTTCACCTTGCCTATCTGACTCAATTGATTTTAGTTGTTGCTGTACATTTCTATTTGTATTTCTTCTTTTCACTTCTTATACTAGGGAGACTATATAATATTTACACATGTGTGTTTGGTTTATTTCACTTATGAGTATATGTTCAAGTGGCATCCACTTCAATATAAATGCTTCAAGTTTATCATTCTTTATAGCTGAGTAATACTCCATTATATAGAAATAACACACCTTTTTCAACCATTCCTAAATTGACAGACATCTTGGTTGTTTCCAAGATTTTGCTATCACAAATTGTGCTGTTATAAACATAGGTACACATATATCACTATGATACAATGTTTTCAGTTCCTCTAGGCAAATTCCCAGTAGGGGGATATCCGACTTGAATGGGATTTCTAGTGCTACTCTTTTGAGGAGTCTCCACAATGGTTGTACCAGTCTACATTCCCACCAGCAGTGGAGAAGTGTTCCCTTTTCTCCACAACCTCTCCAACATTTATTGTTGGTTGATTTCCTTATGATAGCCATTCTTTCTGGAGTGAGATGGTATGGCAGTGTTGTTTTTATTTGCATTTCATGAATGGTTAGCGATGTGGAGCATTTTTTCTTATATTTATTCACTTTTTTTAATTTTGTCATCTGAGAAGTGTGTATTCACCTCAGATACCCATTTCTGAATTGGGTCTTTAAGTTTGAGGGCCCTGTTATATATTAGTTCTTTATATATTCTAGACAGCAGACCTTTGTCTGATTGCTTATTAGTTAGAATTTTTTCAAAATTTGTGGGTTGTCTTTTCACTCTGTAGACAATTTCTTTTGACGTGAAGAAACTCCTCAAGAAGAGTTGATGCCAATTTTTGATTCTTTGATGTATCCCCTTGCGAATATATGTTTGTTCATGACCTCTTTTCCTACCCCCAGTGTCTTCAAGTGTTCCTCCTACTTTCTCTTCCAGGAGATTGAGTGTTTCTGTTTTAATGTTTAGATCTTTAATGCATTTTGACTTTAACTTAGTGCATGTTGATAGAGCTGGGTCAAGTTTTAGTTTTCGGCATGTAGAAAGCCAGATTTTCCAGCACCATTTGGCAATTTATATTACAATGTGTCTTAGTTACTCCAACAAGTACCTGACACTGAACCTTAGAGAGGGAAAGGTTTATTTACCTCACACTACTGAAGGTTTCATAGTTTAAAACAGCGTGAATTACATAGAAAGACTTCTGAGCCTTCCTGTGCTATGGAGTCTGGAAGAGGCTAGGACGATGCCCTCTCTGGGATGATCTGATCCATACCTCCAAAAGAGACCACGAGGTCTGGGGGGTGGTAGGGAGACACAGGCTGTCAGTTTAGTAGTTCACACTTCTCTGACCCCATCCCTCAAACCACTCACTGCTCCTCAAGCATGACCACTCCATGATTTACATGAGGTTTTAGGGGAACATCTAGATACGAATCATAGCACAGCATAAGGAGAGAAAGCCTAGCTAGATGCCTGAGCTGCTGCCACTCCCTTTGGCTATCTGCTCTTTGGACCTGCCATGAACTACTGGCCTCTGCCTTGGTGTGCTGCTCTGCCTTGAAGCCAGCTAAGTATGGACTGAAACCTCCAGTAACTCTAAGCTAAATAAACCTTTCCTTCCTTCATTTTGAGTGTTGCATATTTATCCCAGCAATGACAGAAGAGCAACTGAGGCATATTAAAAGCTATATATATATATAAAAAATGAAGTGATTTTATAAGAGAAATGTATTATAAGTTAATTAAAATGAAGCATTGAATTTGAAGACCTATAACACAGACTAACTAAATGTACAATAAAATTAAATCATTAATAGTGATATTCTACTTGCTATCAAGCCATAAATGATAGAATTAATATGAAGTGATACATTCCTATTTTTACCTTTCAACATTACTAATAGCATCATGCTTAGTGGCAGAAGGCTAAACATATTATGCCCAAAACTAAGAAATAAAAAAGATATTTCTTCTATTTCCACTCAAAATTGCAGCAAAACAAACCCTTACAAAAGTTACATATCTTGGTAAATAATAATAATAATAATAATAATAATTAATAATAATAATAATAGGGGCCAGAAGATGGCTAAGTAGAATAAGCACTGCCCTGACAAGTGCGAGTGTCTGAGTTCGATCCCCCATTCTGCAAAAAATAAAAATAAAAATAATAATGGTTATTTCCAAGGAAGTCACTATCAGTAAGTAAAGTTTATTCATCACAAATCAGTTTTGTGATGAATATTCTGACTAAATATTTCACAAGGAGGAGTGTTATCTTGATTTATAATAACGATTTTGAAAAGAATTACTCTTTCTGAATATCCAGGGGTAAAAGAGACCTATTGAGTCTACTTACTGCCTACATGAGTCCTCATAATTTCCCATTACAGAAAATTCAAAAAAGGAAGAGAAAGAAAACGTGTTAGTGCTTATGTACGAGGCAAATAAAATAGAAAGAAGACAAAGGGAGCAAAGTATTCAAAGTTAAAAGTTAAAATGGAGACTATTTACACTTACATTCATTTTAGAACGACAAGCTCCTTATCTTGTTGTGGTAAAATGCACACGAAAGCAGCACGAGATCCACTTTACCTACAACTTAAGGTTTATAGAAATGCTGTTAACCATAAACAGTGCTATACAGCTGACTCTCAGTAAGTTTTCATCTTGAATAACTAAAAGTGTATACCTATTTCACATCCAGTCCCCTTTATTCACATGTTATGCTTTGACAGATGGCATTGTACTTTCCATTTTCATAAGTTTTATTACTTTATACACATTCTTTGCTGAGCGGGACAGTGTGGTATGAGTGCTACAGAACCTGGTTCATTTCTTTTTCCATAATATCCGCCAATTCCATCTATGTTTTGACCCCATATGATAGGATTTCTTTCTTCTTCAAGGGCATATAATAATCATTAATATAAAAGGAAATTTAAATTACTTCTATACTTTGGCTCTTATAAATAATTCTGTAATGAACATTGTAGTAAAACTGTCTCTTTAAGGTCTTGTTTCAGATCTCAAAGTGAGATTACTGAACTACATACTAGTTCTATCCTTTTGTGAAAGCATTCCATATTTATTTCATAACAGATCCACTTTTTTACATCATCACTATAGTATAAAACACTAATTTTTCCACATTTTTCCCATACAAAGTATTTTACATCATTAATAATAAGTATTCTACCATATGTGAGGGCTGAGTGATTTGCCTGAGGATTACAATATTCTGTAAGTACAGACATTCCTGGCTGGGCATGGGCACGCACCTGTCATCCTAATATTCAGGAAGATGAAGCAGGAGGACAGCCACCAGTTCAAAGTCAGCCTGGGCTGCATAGTTATTTTATTTTCATCCTGAAGTATACAGCAGGACTTTGTCTTAAAGAGCAAAGCGCCTGTTAGCAATTAGTATCATTTCTTGGGGAATGATAATGTTTAAGTCCATTGTCCATTGGGTTTTTACCTTCTTTGCTCTTGAGTTTTACAAATTCCTTTTATGTTTGGATTATGCCCTTATCAGAGTTTACAAATATTTTTTCCCATTTCAAATGTTGCCTTTGATTTCTTGTTTTCTGTACTGTGTACTAGATTTTAATTCAAAACAGTTCCACTTACTTATTTCCATTTATATTATGTGTACTTTTGGTGTCACATCCAATAAATGGTTGTTGATATCAATATCACAAAGTTCTCTTCTAAACATTTTATGTTTTATTTTCTTACATTTATTTGTCTAATGATATTTGTGTTGATGTTTATGTAAGTAAACTAGGCCTCCAAGTTATTATTTTTAGTTGAGAGCATCAAAAGTTTAAAGACCATTTGAGAAGCCATCATGCTCCCATATTATACATTCTTATTTTTTTTCTGAAGATTATTTGTACATGTGGACAAGTAAGTATGTGTTACTGATGACAAAATTTAATATTGTAATATTGAGATACATTGTGTACAACTTTTCTTTCTTGGAGCAGTCCTCTTCATTTGTAAAAGTATCTACATGCAGAATTCAGTAAATTTCTCTTCTGAGCATCAGTAATGTGTGTCCTCACAGGTATTCTGTAGAATAGTAGAATACTATTAGGCATATTGCTTCCACCCACATTCCAATTGTTGAATAAATTGTCATTAAAATACTAATTTGAAGTAATTTTTAGAAAGTACTTCTAAAATGCTTAACTTATGAAAACAAAAGGCAGGTCAACAACATTTTTACTCTGTGAACAAATTACATAATTATAGCACAATTTCTTAAATTCTATAAGCAAGCTATAACTCCGTTCTTATTGATCAGAATACAAACCTTTTCCGGGCCACATTAGACTTCATTACGTACTTGCCTCAGTGAACCTCTTTCCCAACAGCGTGACAGTTCAGTGATGAGTGGATCCAGTTCTGGTGACCGCATCTCCTGGGGGGCATATGCATTACCTACGTGGCACGCGCTGATCTACACACTGACTAATTGGTTTCATCCAAGTGGAAAGCAAAAATCATGCAGCCAGACACATGCATAGCAACTGGGGGATGTCCAACTGGTTGTCTGATAAAAGACTTTTGCCAGCAGCTCATACTGCTGCTGATATTTCTCCAAGCATGATATTGGCTTAACATTTGTGGCTATTTTTTTTCACAAGTATAACATAACTTTTCTCCTAATCTAGAAATGCGAGTTTCTGTGATGTCTCAGTATTTATGCTCTCTTCTCTGCATTTAGTGAGATAATTCATCAAATTTAGTATAGCAAGTGTTATTTTCTGCTTATTCTTTACAAAGCCATGAATTGCTCTTTTAGTAGAAAACTGCTGTTTGAAAATGATATGAAACTTCAGTGGTTTCCTGCCACTATTTATGTGGCTGCCAAGAAAAGCACCCGGATGTGGGGCAAATGCTTCTCCCGCTCAGTTGAGCTCTTTCTCCTCTATTTTTTTTTTTTTTTTTTTTTTTTTTTTTTTTTTTTTTTTTTTTTTTTTTTGTCATTAGGTCTCTGTTCACTTTTTTAGCTTTTGTGTGACTTAGAGACATTTTCTTGCTAGACTATGATGGAAAACTGAAAAACACTTTGACATATACTAAATATCTGCAGGCATTTTCTTTATCATTCCTCCCTCGCCAATAGCATCTTTTTATAGCATTTATATTTAATTAAGTGCCACAGATCGTTGAAGGAAAACAATATATAGGAAAATGTACATAGCCTTTTTTCTGCACATGACATCTCAATTGTTTTAAATGCATCATGCAATTTTTGGTTTTTGTTGTAGTATTTATAATTTTCTTCCCATTGTTAATTTATGCTACGGTGAAGCATTGTTGAATGTTATTCAATCTCAAGTCACAATTATAACATAACACTAACAATGGGAAAGCAGTTATAACAAATATGAATGTAAATACAAATTACAGCCCTCTATCACTCTCTTTGTTGCTTTGTCCTGCAGAAACAGAGTATTATGGCAGAGTGGACTTACATGAAAATCTTTATTTCTCCTAGCCATGCAAGTTGGGGAGCTTAAGATCCAGATGCCAGTAAATTGATTTTTTTGGCAAGAATTTTCTTCCTGAATTTCAGATGATTTTGTTGCTTTGTTCTCTTCCCTGATGGGCAAAGAGGAAGAAAAGCAAGATTTATTTCCTTCCCTTTCATTTGTTTTTCCTGACTCATCTACTTTAGGTCTTATTTGTAATTTTATTTTTTGTGATTTCAAGTCAATTTTAGGTGTTTGATTCAAGTGTACTGGTGGTAGAAGGGGGAAGAATATCTTCTACTAGAGCTCTTGTGCACAGCACTGATCCCAGCACTCTGGGAAGCTGAGGCAGGAGGATCACAAGGCTGAGACCATTCTGAGAAACCTAAACTTATGGAAACACTTTAATTAATTTTTTTTTAAAAAGCAGTGGTTATGTAGCTAATCGTGAAGCTCTTGGATTCAACCTCCTCGGAAAAAAAAATTCTATTTCTACTGAAATGTATGCTAATAGTTAAATTTTAACTATCACTAAATAATCATTTGTTCTTATTTACAGAAATAATTTGTGGCTGCCAATAAATTTCTGCTTTCAGTTATCCTTATGTAGACTTTACAGATTAAAGCCAAATTTTATAAGACAACATTGTAACACATAGAATTGGCCATATATGATAACTGGCTAAGTAAAGAATTCACAGTTTTCCCTGTTGATGCTTGAGTCCAAGATATTCTGAATCAATCAATCACAAATGGAAGATGCTGAGAAACATTCCACATATACTGAATATTTGCACGCATTTTCTTTGCCATTCCCCCTCACCAATAGTACCTGTTTTAGAGCATTTGTATTTTATTAAGTTCCACAGATAATTCAGGAAAAACAATATATAGAAAGATGTACACAGGCTTTTTTCTTCCCATGATCTCTCAGTTGACTTCTGAATTTGTCAAGTTATTGACCTTTTTGTTCTTTTTTTTGAGACTGGATCTTGCTACGCAGTTCAGTTTGGGCTTGTGCTCACTTTTATAGTCTCTAGGCTGATCTCAAACTCACAGAGATCCTCCTGTCTCAACCTCCTGGGTCCTGGGATTTCAGACATGTACCACCACGGTTCCCAAGATCAAGACTGCATGCAGCACTAGGGATCAAACTCGGGTCCTTGCCTTTGCCAGGTAGTACTTGTGCCTCTGAACTATCTCCCCAGCCCCTGGCAAGTTACTTTTGTACAATATCATAGAGCACTGGGTATGCCTAATGTCACTTAGCAGTCAGGTTCACAGGTAAAATTAAGAACCCCAACATGGTGACAGTTCCCGGCGTCACCTTGAGAAGACCATTAGGCCACTGAGGTACATCTGTCAAGGCAATACTTCGGAGTCATTCCTGGCACATATTGATTTCAATGGTATACTACTAGCCTTAGAATATTCTATATAATAGCAATAAGAAATGCCTGAAGAATTTTACAATGATAATGAGAGTAAAAATATTAACAAACAAAAAAAATTTATATAGGGAAAAAATATTAGCAATTCCTTAGACCATGTTATTTTTACCACAACCACCATGAGCGTGTGCCTCCTTTTATAAGTGGCAATAGTCACTTCTAATAGCAAAAAGAAAGCAACAGAATCATGCATGCAGCTAATACTTGCTGGCCATGCTAGTCTTCAGTTTACATGCTACAGCTTCATGTGCTGTGACAAACGTGGCCGACCAAAAATTTGAAGACTGATAGTCCATTAGATCTCTGCTTAATCAAAGTGTAAGTCTATGTCTGCAATTAGTACCCTGAGTTTTCTCCTTTAACCTATAATTTTGCCTGGCCCCAACTACATTGTAAAGTGTTATTAGTGTCTGAAACATATCAAAGCTGGGTGTTCAGAAAAAGTTACCCGTGCTTCCAAAATTGTTCTATTTTACTATCTCTGTTAAATTTGAAGTGCCTGAAATTGCTAATAGATGATGACACTTTGCTGTTCAATACCCTAGTTGATATTTACTGTTTTATTTAAACTATATAAAAACTTCAGCCTGTACAATGGATCTATGAATAACATAGCAAAGTTGACCAAAATTTCATATATTAGAATCATTTAGGGCCAGCCAAATAGCTAAGCAGATTAAATCACCTGCAAGCAGGTACAGGGGCCAGGGGTTCTGTCCCCAGGCCTGCTGTACAGCCCTGCCACTGCGGTGCACTGAGACTGCAATTGAGACTCGGCATGGTGGTTTATGCCTGTAATCCCAGCATCAGGATGCTGTAGAGAGTAGTGATGGATCCCTCCAATGTAGTAGTGAAACCCTGAACATCCTGTAGATCCTTCCCTAAAATGCAGAAAAGAAAAAAAGAAATGTTTGTGTTATATATTATAAAATTTAAAATTGTTCTTTACATATAACATGAAATATTATGAATTGGTGTCTATATTTTCTAGGTTTGTATAATATATAAATCAAATTTTTAGTTTTATTTTAACAGTACAAAGCATTAATGGAAGCTCTGTCTTTTCCAAGGAAGAAAGAAAACAATTAAATTATTTCAATCCTGGTTCTACCAAAAAGAAAGAAAGAAGGACAGAAAGAAAGGAAGGAAGGGAGGGAGGGCGGGAGGGAGGGAGAGAGAGTGAGAGAAAGAAAGAAAAGAAAGGAAGAAAGAAAGAAAGAAAGAAAGAAAGAAAGAAAGAAAGAAAGAAAGAAAGAAAGAAAGAAAGAAACAAGAAAACAAGCTATGCCAACAGAATGACTTGCAACTAAGACAACAGAAATTCTATTCTTAGGTCTAGAGCCCCGTGTCTACAATCAAGGTTTTTCAGGGTCAAGATTACTCTTAATTTCATGGGAGAGTATCTGAGGCTTTCTCCTCCATCTGGTGGTATTACTCATGTCTTGTCATCATCCAATCAACTTTCTCCTTACATTTTTTTCATGTAATTCTTTCTCTAATGTATCCACAAACGCATAAAAAATTATCTTTTAATAAGGAAATTTATGTCAATAAATTAAAACCTGTGCTTACATTGACATGTATAAACTTTGAAATTTAACATCCTTTTGAGGTGGACACAATTGAACTCATCCCACCCAGAAGCCATAAAACTGCAAATGTGGATTTTTTTTCATTACAAATATTAATATTAGATATTTTGCTAGAAGAATCAAAATGACAGACTTAAGCATATGTTTTTAAATCAAAATTGACATATCTGAGGAGAACTGCAGAAAGTTAAAATATCAAATAAATTCTATTAGTATGGATGTGATATAATCTAACTAGAAAATTAACATTGATAGGATTTTGAAAGTCTTACATTTATAGGTGGTATAAAGTAGCACTGGATGCTTAGAAAGAATAAAATTGGCTGGACTGTGTGTATTTTTGACACTAGCAAACACAAGCTCCCTACAAGGAAAAATTCTTGCGTTGAAGAAATAATCGGAGTATAATCAAATTTGAACAGGAGAGAGACATGAGAGGAAAGGAGAGATAGAAAAGTGGGGGAGAAAATCTGAGAAAGCAATAAAAAGTGCTAATATTTTTGCTATTCTCTGGAAATAGCAGAAGAAACTGCATCCTTGAAGCTAAGAGAGCTAGTCTATTTTTGAAACCCAGTTAAAAGTACAAAACAACACATATCAAGTAGAAGTAAGAAGCAGCAAAGCTTAACAATTGAATCCTATATAACATTATCGATCTAAAAACAGAGGCCAAAGAGCAAGTTAAGGTCCGTGTGCATGGGAAAGTTGGTGACAAAAATATGGCCACAAAACAGAAGAACGCTGTTACATAAAAGTTGCATGGAACAGAATTAGTCATAAAAGGAAGGCTTTATTTAAAAATTATTTTGATTAGTGAAATGGGACCAAAAAGTCTAAAATCAACTCCGTGCGCACAAAGGGACTGGACATTTCAAGAGTAATGCTTGGGAATGCCAAGTAATCTATTTGTCAGTTGTATCACCAAAGGAAAAGTAAACTTTTTCATATCTTCCTCATAGAAGGTGAGAACACTGTTTTAATGAGTTTTTCTCACAATTAGGAAGAGATTGGGGCATTCACCATCTTCAGAAACGATTGCAACATCAAGGATCGAAGTTACTGACAGCGACTCTCTGAAATGGAAAGAGTGGTCCTGAAACTTTGAAGTGGTTTTATCTCAAAGAACATTAAGTATTTCCTGCTTTCACTTAATGAGAAGCCCACAATATGATAATAGTGTGAACATAAAGGACGGGAACAAGAAGGCTGACGTTTTGGAGAAGGGAAGGGGTTTTTGCTACTGACAATGTCTTAGCAATGGCATGAAAGCTCTTCTTATTCAGCTCAAGAGCAAGAAGAACCTTACTAATATTTCTCCTAAACTTTTAACTTTGAGATCAATTAGACAACAAAATACCTATAAATCTACTATGCATTGGGAAATAAGAGGTAAACATATTCCACTAGCAAAAGATGTTATAAAAAAAAGATAACCCAAGAGATTTATCAATGAAAACATGATTAACTAGCAAAGACAATTTAGAAAATAGAGGTCTATCAAATTAATATATGAAGTTACTAACATCCGTACATACATGGGAACTAGCTGGTTTATTACTATACTGAATCAGAACACTTAGAGGCGACAACATTACAAATCCAAATACTTCGTTATAAAATTACTGAGGTAAAGAAGAAAATTCAACATTTATGGATTCCTTACTATAAAAGTGCTAGTGCTAAAAGCTAACCCAAGTATATATTTAAAATTTTAGGAAAAGATATATACTTAAGAGCCATGATGCTTGATATATTGTGACAAGCCAAGAGGCTGAGAAGCTTAACCAAGTAGCTCACAGTTCCACATCCTATGTGTAGAGGACAAGCCCTAGGGTGTCTGTTCATGCACCAGGATGTAGGAACACTTGATTCCGTGTTCAACACCAGGAGTTCAACTGGGTAACTCAGCAGAAGATCAGGGTCCTCACTTTGTGTACATCCCATGCTGTGCGAGAGGAGGGCACAGAGATTAGGTGACGGCTACACCTACCTTGAGGTGTGCAGCCTGTTGTTTTTGCTGTCTTCTGCAAGCAGGAGCTATTGCTACTGCTCACTGCATCACCGACCTGCCTCGGAGCCAGTTGAGCAGAGTAGGGACTGAAATTTCCACAAACTGTGAACTACATAAATCTTTCCTTCTGTAACTTTGGGTGTTGGTTGTTTTGTCTCAGTGATGAGAGAAAAGTAACTAAGACTAGACCATTTATTATACTATTAATGATAGCAAAATATTTTAAATGAAATGAATGTCCATTAAACAGGGGCTTACTGAATGTGCCCAGGACATTCACACAGCGGATAGTATGGACCCATGAAATGGAATAAAAATAGCTGTCTTGCAGTGCATTCTGTAACTTCCAGGGAACACTGCTCAGCTAAAAATTACAATGTGCTATTAAACCTTTGAACTGTAATAAACTTTATGTATCACTTATATGTGAGATGTCAATGCAATGTTTACTCCTTCAAATAATAGTAGAAGCAGGAGAAAATGGCATAGGGTAAATTCATGTTTGTTTTTGTCAAAATATTCTGTTTTGTGTATTTGGTTTGGATCCAAGTAAATATTTTATAAAAAGGTAAAACAAAATGAAACTTGAAAACTAAAATAGAAGTCATTCTAATCTAGTTAATAAATTATTCAAATAAGCCACAGCTGTAAATCCAGATGGCAGTAAAATACAGAGATGAGCTTTGCAAGTGACTTTAAAAGAGACCAATTTGACAAAATATCTCTATTAGGCTAGACCTTATAAAGATAAGTTATGAAAATAAAGATAGCAGTTGTAAGTTATCATTCCAGGACAGGTTGAGTCTATTACTGTTATCAACCTTTTATAGAGACATGAAATAAAGCATTATGCTGCAATCTGAACTCTTTGCACTTGTGGAAAAAGTGGTGCAAGTGTAAGCCAGAGGATATTGAGTAGAATTGTAGTATCCATACCCTTGAATTAGTTAGCATTTCTCAGTCATTTCTGTAGGTGCCCATACTCTATTTAACATGTCCTGTATTCTCTGCCTAATGAAGCATTCCTTTGTCTTTTACTGATGTATCCTGAAAGCTCTTTTTTTCTGAGTAAGATTCAGAGAAGCTGCAAACTGATTGTACAAAAAACTTGCTTGATTTCCTTGTTTCCTCCAGGGGGAACCTTCTGAGAGGACCTCAGTGACAATGTCATTGTGTTTTGGAAACAAATATTCTACTTTCACTGGTTCACAGGTAAGAAAAGATTGTTTTTTTCTCCTATGAGACTGCCAAGGGCTCCCTGAATGGGATGGAAGGAATGTATTTTACATGAGAAAGACATGAATCCTAGGGGGCCACACAGACAAGATAAGTGAGATTGCTTTGCATTGTAGGTGACTGTGGTTCCTTACACCTTGTCACAGATCTAGATTTGGTATTCAACCAATTTGTGATGTTTTCAACCATGACTTCTTTAAACATGCTTTCTGATATGTTTCCTCTCACTTGTTTCTTACTTCTGCGCATAGACCAAGGCAGCTGTTCTTGGGATTCTTTGCATATTTTTTCTCTTCTTTTTTTTTCCACAGATGGTATATCCAGAGTTCATTTCCAGGATTTGTTAGTTCTTTCTGCCAAGACAAATAAATCATTTTTGGGACTCTTTAAAGATTATTGATTTACTATGATTCATATACATACCTGTCTATGTATCTCTCAAAATAAACATTTTGATTAAAATGCCTCTTAATTTCTACTAGTTATTTTGAGGTAAATCTTTCTTTCTTTCTTTCTTTCTTTCTTTCTTTCTTTCTTTCTTTCTTTCTTTCTTTCTTTCTTTCTTTCTTTCTTTCTTTCTTTCTTTCTTTCTTTCTTTTGAGATAGGACTTCACTGTGCAGTCCAGGCTGGACTTGAACTCATTTTATAACCCAGGCCAACCTCGAACTTGCAGCACTTCTTTCAAGACTCCTGAATGCTGGAATTACAGGAATGGGCCACCTTGCCTGTGAGACATAGATTTCTTAATTCTTAATATCTCTAAATTGGCTCATTTGGGCTTTATAAAGTAAGATCAAAGTTTATATTTCTCTAAGGAGAAGAGTCTATTGATTATTTATGGACTATTACCTTTTTGTGTATATCATAACTTAATTTCTTGGAAGACAGGACATTTTAGATAATATAATATGGCAATCTTTTTAATCAAATTCATATGTTTGTAACTTTTGAAGGCTTCTTTTGGTATTATTGCTTGTGGTCATTGCGTAACTATCTAGATTGATCTATGGCAACTACTGATAAGCTAGTGCTTTCCTTAGGTCATGAAATAGGTACTTCCCATAACCTTTACCTCTCGACAGTTTACATCTCTGTCTTAGCTTTCATTTATTGCTTTTGTAGGTTCTCAAAAGCAGTCAGAAATGTGGAAGGCAACCACATAACAGTCCTGCTCTGCCAATATTCTGCCAATGCACATAATGTGTCACATGACAATTATCCATGTCACATTATTTAAAAAATCACCCTATTATCTTTTATTCAATGGATTGTTCTTTTTTATTTTTCAGTATGGTCCCCTAATTTTGGTATTTTCCTAATAATACCTAATTTTGGTAAATGCCTAATTTTGTAAAATACCTAATTTCTATATTTTTCCCTAACTTTTTGAAGAGTGAAGACTCAGGACATAGGAGAGCATGTTCTGTAACATCATTAACTCTGTGTCCCAAATTTTCTGATCAAGGAGATTATGAGGCCACAGAGGAATGTGATCAATAATGTAGAGTGTGGCTAAGGAGAGTCACTTGGAGAGAAAACATTCTCTTAGGGTTTCACAGAGAGCAAGCTGATCAAACAATGGCCATGACTCATCCACATGGCTGACACTGAGAAAGGATCTACAAACTGCAGTACAGGGTTTCAGGATAAATCCTGAGGGGACTTGACTAACCATATCAGATACGAAAGTCGCATTTCTTGTTACATAGTTCTTGCTTTATCTTGGTTTTAACCATCCAGCAGAAAAGTATAAAAATGAGGTATAAAAAGTAAAGCCATACTAATATGCTGAGCTGTAAAAGGCTCAAATCAATAATTTCTGACATTGCCAGTCTTATGGAAAACCTACTACTATTATGGACTACTGGATTATATTGAAATATTTTGCTGAATTCAAGCATCTATAATATTTATAACGGAACACCCTTCTCTGACAAAACTAAACAAAAAAGGGGATACAAATGAATGACCACTTTGTATCTATATATTCAAATTAAGACAGATATACAGCTGCATTCTCTTAATTCAATGAATAAAAGTAACATTAAAGGTAACACAGAGTTTCACAAGGTGATAGGAATTCAGTTATGGTTATTATATGAAATGTTGTTTTCAAATTAGTTGTTTAGATTACTAAATATAAGCATGTAAAATTGGTGTCAAAAAATTAAAAAGGAAAAAAATTATCCTTAATTGTTCCTTTCAATAGACCAGTAGAAATCAACAGTACAATTATCCAAGCTATCCTTTGTATATACATATATATCTAACCCTCTTTTTTTGTTGTGAATTAAACTAAGGACTTTGTGCTTGGCAGGCCAGCTCCTGTGCCACTGGGCTATATACCCAGCCATTTTTTCCTCCCTTCTTTCTTTTCCCTTCTCCTTTCCCTAATTCTAACTGTTCCTTCTCTTTAAACAATTTCTTTCCTTTCATAGTGTTTATTATGCATTTCGGATTTTATATTCTCTTTGAGGTTCTCACAATGGGTCTGATTTATATTATGCATTTAGGCAATAGTACCTTTCAGTAGTTTTTACTGATTATTTTCTGCCAAATACCCTAGTGAACAAATTTCAGTCTTTAAATTCTGAGGAAAGAAAATAAGATGGACCACGGGAACAGGGCTTTCTAAGAAATTGTTAGGTCAGATAATGACCATTTTCTACACACAGGGCCTGTGCAACCGCAACTCCATATCTTCCTCTCCAAGAGGCTTTCAGAACTCTGGTTTCACCAAATATTGTACTGTAGCATTTGATTTTCATGATATAATAAGACTGTAAGAAAGAATAATGAGAATATAATTAAAAAGTCATGAAATTTCCTGATTTCACTAAAATTTGTCTCATAATTAAATATTCTCCAGATTGTATTAAGCATTTATGAATTTATAAGTTCTAGGAATATTTTTGATATTGATAATTTTATAACATTGTTGTCATTTTTGTCAAGGAAGAGAACCCCTAATGTCCATTTCACTGAGCACACAGATGATAATGATTTCTTTTCATTTAAAAAGAAAGCTGTTCTTTACTCAGACATTTTCTTTGATTTTTGTGATCATATAACTTTTTATTACATACACTCATGCATTTCCATTTTTCTGAACTGCCTTTCTTTCATTGTTTCACTCTAGGATCTTATTCAAAAATAACATCACCTATTAAGTAAAAGGTCAGTGTTTGTGTATTATTATTGTGGTACAATGAAGACAAAATCATCTGTAGTACTGTAGCAATGTGATTGCTTGGAAATTGTGAAATCTAAGAGTAGCTTCTGGGCCTTGTGATAAGTCTGGATGCCAAAACTTAGGTCTCTGAATGAATCATTTTATGTGCTCTACTATAATTGATTGTCCAATGAGTTAAAGTCTGACTCAAATTTTCCTTAAGCTGCCACAAAAAAAAATTTGTGGAAATCGGGGACTAACAACAACAAAAATGCATTTGTGAAAGCACTGATTAGGTAAAAATGGAGCATGGCAATCTGAGCCCTTGTGTTCTTGGAAGAAGGCTATGTAAAGCCCAGGAGTTTTGCAACACCATTCTCTTCTGACTTTATTTACTTATTTATTTAAATTTATTTAGTGGTACTGGGGATCACACTATGGGCCTTGTACTTGTCAGGCAGAAGCTTCTACCGCTGAGTTATCTTCTCAGCCCCAACACAGTTCTTAAAGAATATATTCTTGCCACAACTCACAGATTGCTGGAAATACTGTAAACTGATCATTTTCCTCCCAGGACTGAGAATAGGAACCAGTGTGGAAGGTGTAGAAGGTATATTCTTCTTCTT
>PVKA01030522.1:0-27232 GCA_004027165.1 Ctenomys sociabilis | reverse complement strand
GAGTCTTCGCTGACCTTGAAAGGCTAGGGCCAAAATGTTGGCGGGCCTTGTGGCTCTTCTATTTCTCCAACTCTGACTTGTGATCTTAGGTTGTTAACCATCCAGAAGAAAAGCTGATTAGTATCCTGCAGCATATGCCATTCACTTTGCCTTATCTGACTCAATTGATTTTACTTGTTGTACATTTCCTTTTGTATTTGTGCTTTTTGCTTCTTATACTAGGGAGACTACACGATATTTACACATGTGTGTCTGGTTTATTTCACTTATGAGTATATGTTCAAGTGGCATCCACTTCAGTATAAATGCTTCAAACTTATCATTCTTAACAGCTGAGTAATATTCCATTATATAGAAATACCACATCTTTTTCAACCATTCCTCATGTGATGGACATCTTGGTTGTTTCCAAGATTTTGCTATCACACAATGCACTGCTATAAACATAAGTACACATATATCACTATGATACAATGTTTTCAGTACCTTTGGGAAAATTCCCAGTAGGGGGATAGCCAGCTTGAATAGGATTTCTAGTCCTACTCTTTTGAGGAGTCTTCACACTGACCTCCACAATGGTTGTACCAGTCTACATTCCCACCAGCAGTTGTTTTCTCTTTAAAAAAAAAAGAAAGAAAAAGCTTTCTTTTTCTTTTTGAAACTCCAAAGAGATTCCACAGTCTATCCTGGCCTGCCAAAAGTCACAGCAGCTTCACCCAAGACAACACAGCAGTGACTACGTACCCACGCTCTGTGCTGGCCCACGGGACCCTGCCTTTCTGTACAGTCTCCCTTCTGGCCTGTTCACACAGCACTCCCTGCTTTATTTTCCAGTAGATAACAATGCCAACTCCCTCCACTGACCAGAACTAGGCAGTTGTCCCCACATTCTCTGTCCCTTGTATACCTCATACCTGTGGTGCCCTCATCAGATTGCACCATGTATTTTTTATGTGTATCTTCCCTACCAGACTCAAAGTACCTTGAGGAGCTCTTTTTGTGTCTCTAGTGTCTCGCAGATACTGCACCATGTAATAAATTCTATACAACTTATTGTATCACCTAAACTGTTGAGGTTCCTCCAAGTGTTTAACTACAGTGAGCTTGACACAAAGCTTATATAGATCCTGATGGTGCATCCCAAGTCTCATATGCTTAGTCTGAACTGTTTGCTCTTGTTGAATCCTTAGAAGGGAAGGAAAAATCTGGTCCCCCTTCTCTGATCTCTGTCACACGGGCTCAGGAGTGAGTGCTGGGCAGCTAGAGTGTAACTGGCCCAGTCCTCGTCCCAGTGGAAAACAAATCAGTGTGGAACTTAGGGAATTTGGTGGATCTAGCAACACTTAACACACTACTTTCACCCATCATAACTATTTAAACTGGCATTGACAGAAACAGAAGAGAGAATTTACTTCAGAGAACAAAATAAGACTAGTAAAAGAAATAATTGGACAAAGAGCTATAGTTAAGTGGAATTTGTAAGAAAAAAAAATGATGGTGGTTAAAACAGAAAGCTTGATCCTAAAGGAAACCATTTTAGTCTGTCCTGTCCAGCAAAAGGCTCACTATGGACAAACATAACAGACACATTAACCCCCCTATTTCCTACACAATGCATAGAACTGATGTTTAAGCTGCAAGCACCATGTTTGCTTTGGTAAACTATGCTTATGATTCTGCCTTGAGATTCTCTTTCTCAATTTCATTGATTTATATACCATCATCCCCCAAAGCATTTTGGGGATTAACCAAAAGGAGAGAGGCATAAAAGAAAAGCTAAAATGTCATTATGAACAGATACTTGTCCCTGGAAGTTATTAAGCACTTTATATAATATCCACACACACACACACAAAAAAAAATTGTATACACACTTCAGGAAAAGAAAAACTTGTATGAGGAGCATGTTCTCCTTGGTTAACACCTTCAGACTTTTATCTAAGGGGGATCCTAAGGTAAAAGGATGTCAGGTACTCAGAAACCCCAGTATACTGCCAGCACTTAGAGAAGAAACTAAAAATGCATGGGCACCCATCTCAATGGGCACTGAGGCCAAGGTCACCCAAGCAGCACTTCGCTGGACTAATAAATGTCTGAGGGCTAACAGCCACCACTTTGAACATCTCTTATAATCGTAGAGGCCAAAGGTAACTTGTATTAATTTCATGATGTCTCGATAAATTTGGTATTAAAATATTTATGCAAGTTTCTTCTTTTCCTAAAGTGTGTATGCATTTTTCGGCAGACTCTGTATATACATACCATCTTACAATGCCCTCCTAACAAGTTCACTTGGTAGGCATTAGCCTTAACTACAGGTGTAAGCAAGGCCTTTCTAGATCTAGTATTATTTCCATAAATCATACTGTTCCTATTTCTAGTATCAGCATTAAGAACAAGAGCCTCAAAGGCAGAAGTATGCCTTTGTGAGTGCATTCACTCACCCATTCACTCATTCTGCACTTACTATGATCTGCTACCACACTATCTTTGAGGATGTAAGCATAAATAAACTCTACCAAATGACTACAAGTTGTTCACAGTCAGCGGGAAAGAGTCAGAAAAACAAGTAACTTCTTTTGCCTGGGCTCCAACTTCCCTATCACAATTTTTGCTGCCTCTTTTTGAATTTTCCAAATCTTAGTAGCTGTTTTCTTGTTCTTTATTTAAACATCAGCACCATTTCATAAGCTACCTTCATTGCTAAAATTGAAGGAAGTGAAGCAGAACCAACCATAAGCACTTCAACTTTCTTATGCTGCCCCAGGGTCCATGCTGTGAGAGTTGCACTCATTCATATAGTCACATCTTGTGGAGAGCTGACAGGAGAGCCCGTACCAGCTGGGAGTGGTAAGAACAGCATTAGCTGCTCCCCCTCCTCTAGTCATTCCAAGGAGGGCAGCAGCGGGCAGATAACAAACCCAGGGATCAGGCCAGGCATGCTGCAATGGCCAGGCATATCCAGCACAGGGACCTGACCCCAGCTGGGACAAGGAAGGCCCCACCTCAGAAGGTCCACAGAAGCCAAGACCTACGTGTCCACTGCCACTGGCTCAGTAAAGTGGGGTCAAAAGGGGCAGAAAGGAGAAGGAGCATTCAGCCAGAGCAAACAGTACAGGCACAGGACTTCAGCTGGAGTACACAATGCCTCTGAGAAGAGAAACAAGGCCAGCATTTCTAGAACACGGGACACAAGGGAGAGGGCCCAAGAGGCAGCTGGGAAAGTAGGCAGCAGTGGCCAGGGCATGCAGGGCCCTGGAGGTGCCATCTTGGATTTCAGATCACCTCAGAAGCTCAGTGGGTAGGTATGGAAAGCTTTCACACGTCAGCTGAACCCATGCAACTTCCTCTCAAATTCCCTTAGCTACCGGTGACAGAGATACAATGGAAGACACTGTGAAAATGTTTCAATGGTAAAATGCATATTTAGAACTGAAAGCAGAGTATGCTATATCAAAGAGTACTAAAATAAGAATGAAAAACAATGGAATATTTGTGACACTATTATCCTAAGTAAGTCCCTTAATCTCAAAATAACTCCATTTCCTCTCTTTTAAGTGAAAATTATCAAAGACTCAAATCTTGGATTCCTGCCTTAAAAGGCTAATGAGATAACATTTAGAAATGCTTTAATTCTCTAAAATATAAGCTGTTCGAGGGGAGCCTTCATCTGACATGTTCACTGTTATATTTTGCACCTAGAAAATGGATGGATGGATGGAAGAACAGATGGATGATGGATGGGTGGATGGAAGGCAAAGAGGGAGGCAGACAAACAGAACACATTGGGTGGCACATAGTGCACACACAGCACACTACACAGTGTAGCATGTGAAGAAAGGGGGCTTCACACCATACCATGAGTGCTTACCAGGCTGGCCCTAGGTACCTCCAAGCTACTGCAGAGAGCTGGCTGCTCAGCTGGCCAGCACTGTGCCAGTGGCCCATGGGGGCCAACTCTTCAGTACACTCATTGAGAGGGACAACTGGGAGACAGAGCCACTGCCCTTGGGGCCTCTTCCTCACATACTGGTCTCTCACAAGCACCCAAAGCCAGGCCCTGGTACACACCACTCCCCTCTGACATAATTCAGATGCGGATTCCTGTGTGTGCCAAATGGAGCATTCCGCTAAGTTTCTACATGGCTAAACTTTTCTTATATTGCTTGGACTCAACTATATGTCCACTTCCGTTTTGTACTGGGAATCAGATTCAGGTACTGCAACATTAAGCTAAATCCCCAGCCCTACATCCACTTTCTTAAAGAATTACAAAATGAAATAAAAAAGATAAGAGAAAATACAAAAAGTTTTCAGATTTTTGTAGCTTGATAGCAACAATGCTAGTAACCGTTTGTTGAAAAGCTACTTTGATCCTAGTGTGGAACTTAATACCTTCCTCTAATCTTTACAACTTGCACCAAGGTAAGGATTACTGACACCATTCTGTGGAGAAAATTAAGGCTCTAAGTCATTTGCCCAAGTTCAAGGAACTGTAAGGGGCATGCATAGGGTTTCTATGTAGCACTAAATAACACAGTGTACACACTTCATACCATATACTACTATACAGTACGTCTCAGAGACTGTATGTAAGAGCGACCACATACTACTATAAAGCTCCTCTAAAAGATTACATATGAGAGCAAATTTATGGAGCCTTGAGTATGTGCCAGAAACTGTTACATTCTTTTTTTAAAAAATTATCTCTAGGGAGACAGCTTGGCAGCATAAGCACCTACTTGGCAAGCACAAAGTCCTGAGTTCGAACCCTGGTATTGCATGCCATGCTGGCCCCAGAACTGGGAATGGTGGCACATGCCTGTAATCCCATCACTAGGGAGGCTGAGACAGGAGGACAGCTATGAGTCTAAACTTCATAGAGAGACTCTGTGTCAAAAAAATAAAAATAAAATACAAAATATATATATATATATATATATATATATATATATATATATATATATATATATATTAGCCATATGTATGTGATAACTCACATCTGTCATCCTAGAACTTGGGAGGCAGAGGCAGGAGGATCACACATTTAAAGGCAGCCTGTGTTACACAGTGAATTGAAGAGAGGACTTTGAGAAGAAGGTACTGAAACTTAAGACTCAACATACTGAGGCATGAAGTATGGATCATGATCAAGGGCAGTCTGCCTGCACACGCACCCTTTCACTTGCTTCCCCATGGTTCTACCATCCAAACCCTAGCAGCACCACTGGTACACCTTTAAAAGAATGTCCAAACAGGCCAGGATCAATAAACCATTTTAGCAATAAGTCAAAATAATGATTGCATTAAGATATGATCTCCTACAAGTCCATTATTAATCATTTTCTCTGCAGCTGTCATGTTATTCTGGCCTTTAGACCTATCTTTGTTTTTTCTTTAAAACTTCCTAAAAACCAGCACTTTCACTACAAATATATTCATTTGTATGCAACATAGCAATCTATTTCTAAAGGCACCAGTTCAATCAAATAGAACCCATATCCTGCATCCAAATCTTCAGAAATGCCATCAAAATATGTACCACTAATTGGTCCACATTTCTTGTTATTAAAAATAATCAGAATGATGTTCAAAGTTAATGTGCAAATTGTTCATGGGCCATATAAAATAATGGATTTACCATTTTGTAATAAATTCCATAGGTTTTTTTATCACTTTAAGTTTATTTTCTTTTTTGCTTCAGGGAAATAAATCTTACATAGGATGTGAAGAATACATAAAATAAAATAAAATCCAGAAGGACTTTGTGCCTTACATGACACATGGTGAATTTTAAAATAAGGTTAATTATTATACACCACAAACATTTTATTTTATTAATTTTTTTTTTTTTTTTTTTTTTTTTTTTGTCTTTTTGAGACAGGGTCTCACTATGCAGTTCAGGCTGGCCTTGAGCTCACTTTGTAGCTCAGGCTGGTCTCGAACTCACAACAATCCTCCTGCCTCAGCCTCCCGAGTGCTGGGATTACAGGCATGCGCCACCACGCCTGGCTTTATTAATGTATTTAGTACAGGGTCTACAGGATCTCACCACATAGATTGGACTCATAGTGATTCTCCTGTTTTCAGCCTCCCAAGAGATGGGATTACAAGCATGCACCACCACACTCAGTCTCAATTGCCATCTCAGTAAGCCCGAGGGGCAAGGCAAACACAGCACACCAGGAATCAAACCCAGGTCCTGTATCTGCCTAAGCAGGCACTTTAGTCCACTGAGCTATTTGGCTAGCCCATGACAAACATTTTAACTCATCTGTTGCACCTAACTTTTTATTGAACATATCCTAGATATGAGTGGTAAAATGTTAAGCTAGAAAATGTCTCAATGTTCCAGTTTAGCTATGAAAATTGAAATTAATTAATAAATATTTTAGCAAATGGGTTACCTTAGATTTTTGAGGAGATACTGAGGGAAACCATTATTAAAAATAAGCTTCTGTATATCTGTAATTCATGCACATGTTGGAAATTTAGATGGAAATGATGAAAGATGATCATAGGTTTTGTGGTGGTGGAGCATCATTATAAATATCTCCCTTACATAGATTTGTAATCAGACTCAATGAAATTAATATTTTCTCTTCATTGAATATAACTTAAAACACTCAATAGAAGCCAGACACTAGTATCCTTACAGATTCCATTTCTCTTTTTGCACTGCTGATCTTTGAAATGCTGTCATTGACTTTTTAAAAATTTTTTTGACCTTTCAAACATTTATTTTTATTTTAAAGAGAATTAAAAGAAAAAGAAAAGAACATGTAATTTCAAACCAAGATGATATGTAATTAACAATTGTTATATTGCATATTATCTTTAAAGTAGTTGTTTGAATTACCAGATTTAAATTTGCAAAAGTATCAAGTAATTAGGTATTATTGTTCCTTTCAATAAACCAATACAAATCGATAGTACAATTATATTAGCTATCATGTGTATCATATTTCCCCCTTTTATTCTTTCATTTTTCCTTTCCCTCATCACAGTTATTTTCTTTAAAGCAGTTTCTTTCTCTTTCACAGTATCTATTGCAGCTTTTGGATTTTACTTACTCTGTTTCTTTTCTTTTTTGTTTTTGTATTTTAGGGAAGGGCCTACAGGGTGTTCAGAGTCTCACTACTAGATTGGATTCATAGTGATCAACCTGTTTACAGCCTCCCAAGAGCTGGGGTAACAGGTGCATGCCACCACACCCAGTCTAATTCAAGAAATTAGTAACACGTGACACAAGGTGGCCTAGTGACTAATAGCTGGCCTTAATCATACAGGATGTTTGTCTCACAACTGAGGTAGCTTGTTTTCTTTAGGCACTGAGGCCTAGTCCCACCTACACACATCTGATCAATTTCCTGGGCTCCAAACATCCCCCTTTTTTGTTTTGTCAGAGATGGGTGTTCCATTGCAGTTAGAGAAGCTGTATTTGGAGAAGTCTTTAAAGAACTTTTCATACTTGAAGCCAGTCCAAAGATTGTAGGTACTTGAATTCAGCAAAATAACACAACAGTCCATAGTAGTAGTCAATTATCTGCACAACTGGTAATTTTCCGAAGTTGTTGAGTTGAGCCTTTTACAGCTTAGCATATTAATATGGCATTTCTTTTTATACCTCATAGCTGGTAGATGATTAAGACCAAGTTAAAGCAAGATCTATAGAACTGAAAATGTAACTTCTGCTATCCGACAATCCCCTCAGGATTTACCCTGGAAGCATGTACAGCACCGTATAGATCTTTGGTCAGTGTCAGCCATGTGGATGAGTCACGGCCATCACTTGATCAATTTGCTCTCTAGGAAAGCCTGAGAGAACTTTTTTCTCTCTAGGTGACTCTCCTTAGGCACACTATATATCATTGATCACTTTCCTCTGTAGCTTCATAATCTCCTTGATCATAAAATTTGGGACATCACCAAGTTATAGGATATCACAGCTGAGGTTCTCTTATGTCTGATTCCTCACTGACTTTGAAGACTAGGGCCAAAATATTGGCTATCCTTTAGCCCATCTATCTCTAGAATTTTTGGTCCGCAAAATTTAGTTGTTAAACATCCAGAAGAAAAGCTTAATGATATTATTACCATGTAACAGAGGCAGTTAAGCTTAATATTACTATCTTAGACATAAATACCTTAGACATAAAATGGAACTGTTATTTTCCAACAACCATGGATATTCTAAAGTTTAAATCCCTATAGAATGTTAAAAAATTATACACTTTTACACTGAAATTTAGAAACAAGCCATATATAACATTGTAGCTGAATAATCCTATGACATTTTCTTCTTGTCTCTCATTTTCTTTTATTACCTTTTTTTAACAACCATATACTTTAAAGGGAGTACAGCAATAACTGATATGACAATAGAAGCAATACACATTTAGAACACTAATATGACAGGTATTTCAAGCATGGTTTTAGTGTTATACATTGCTGTCCCCAACATAGTTGCTTAGTTCATAAATAACAGCATATAGAGTTAGTCAGGGTGAGAATTCTACCCATTAACTGCTATTTTCAAAAACTTGATGGAAATTCTTAGGAGTACTGCTTTAACTATCTTGTTTATATAAATGTATAGTTTCTCCCCTACCACACTTCCTAATTTTTCTCCTTTTTCTCTCTTTGTTGTTTAAACCTTAAGTTCTCTGTTTCCATTTAACTTTGTTATACCTTTCACTTTTTATTTCTTTTTTTGAGTTCTTACACTAGGGAGACAATATGATATTTACACATGTGGGTCTGGTTTATTTCACTTATAGCTCCAAGTTGCATCTACTTACCATGAAGGCTTTGGGTTTTTCTTTTTGGTTGAGTAACACTCTATTGTACAAAAACAGCACATCTTTTTTAACCATTCCTCAGGTGATGGGCATTTTGGTTGTTCTAAGATTTGGCTATCACAAATTGTGCTGCTATAAACATAGACACACATATATCACTATGATATGATGTTTTCAGTTCTTTTGGGAAAATTCCCAGAAAGGGGATAGCTCGATTGAATGGGATTTCCAGTCCTGGTTTTCTGAGGCATCTCCATACTGATTTCCATAATGGCTGCAACAGTTTATATTCCTAACAACAGTGGAGAATGGTTCCTTTTTTCTTACAGCCTCTCCAACATTTGCTGTTGCCTGATTTCTTTATGATAGCCATTCTTTCTGGGGTGAGATGGTATCTCAGTGTTGTTTTAATTTGCATTTCTCAAATAGTTAGTGATGTGGAGCATTTTTTCATGTATTTCTTTAACTCATATTTCTTCCTCTGCGAAGTGTGTGCTTGTCTCAAATGCCCATTTTTGGATTGGGTCTTTAAATTTTGGGCCCCTAATGTTTTTTAGATACTTATAAATTCTATATCGACCTTTGAGTGCTTATTAGTTAGGAATTTTACAAATTTGTGGGTTATCTTTTCACCCTGTTGGTAATTTCTTTTGATGTGCAGAAATTTCTCAGTATGAGGAGGTCCCAGTTGTTAATTCTTTCAAGTATTTCCCATGCAGTTTGATTTTTGTTCATGCCAGGGAGATGGTTCAGTGGAAGAAGTGCTTCCCTGGCAAGTACAAGGGCCTGAGTAAAATTGCCAGTTCCACAAAAAAAAAAGAAATGATTTTTGTTCATGAAATGTTTGCCTACTCCTATATCTTCAAGATTTCTACCTACTTTCTCTTCCAGGAGATTTAGTGTTTCTGACTTAATGTTTAAATCTTTAATCCATTTTCACTTTAGTTCACTGCATGGTGACAGACCCAGGTCAAGTTTTAGTTTTCGACATATAGAGAGCCAGTTTTTTCCAGCACCATTTGTTAAAGAGGCTATTTTTCTTCCAGTGAACATGTTTGGACCTTTGTTGAAGACAAGATGGCTGAGTGTGTTTGTACTTGTATCTGCATCTTCTAGTCTATTCCACTGATCTTCAGGTCTATTTTTTTGCCAATACCATGATGATTTTATCACAGAAGCTTTGTATTATAATTTCAAGTCAGGGATCATAATGCCTCCTGCCTTGCCTTTGTTGGCCAGGACTGCCTTTGCTATTCTAGATTTTTTCAGGTTCCAAATAAATTTTAGGAATGATTTCTCTAGATGTGTGAGGTAAGTTGGTGGTATTTTGATAGGAACTGCATTAAATCTGTACAACAATTTTGGGAGTATGGCCATTTTCACACTGTTGGTTCTTCCTATCCACGAGCAGGGAATATCTTTCCATTTTCTGAAATCCTCTATGATCTCTTTTTTTCAGAGTACTATAATTTTCATTGAATAGATCATTTACCTCTTTATATTAATTCCTAAGTATTTCATTTTTTACAGTGCTATTATAAAGGGTATTTTTCTCTAATTTCTCTATCAGTGTGTTTGTTATCTGTGTAAAGCAATGCTACTGACTTTTGGGTATTGACTTTGCATCCTGCTATGCTATTCAATTTGTTTATTAATTCTAATAGCTTCTTGGTGGAGTTCTTTGGGTCTTTGAAGTAGACCACCATGTCACCTACAAACAATGATGGTTTAACTTCTTCTTTACCTATTCTTATTCCTTTTATTTCTCTTATCTAATGGCTCTGGCCATATAATTTCAGAATTATATTGAATAGGAATGGTGACAGAGGACATCCTTCTCCTGTACCTGATCTGAGAGTAAAAGATTTCAGTTTTTCCCCATTTAATTGGGTTGTTTGTTTGTTTTTGCAGAACCTGGCTCTTGTGCTTGCCAGGGAAGCACTTATTCCACTAAGCCATTTCCCCAGCCCCTGTCAAGGATGAGTTTTATCAGACTGAGGTAGAGACCATCTAGTCCAATTTTCAGTAGGACTTTGATCATGAGTGAGGGTTTGTCAAAACCCTTTCCTGCATCAGTTGAGATCATCATGTGGTTTTTGGATTTGGCTCTATTGATATAGTGTATTACGTTGATAGATTTGCACATGTTGAACCATCTTTGTATCTCTGGAATGAATCCTACTTGGTCATGGTGTATAATCTTCTTAATGATTTGTTGTATTCTATTTGCTAGGGTTTTATTGAGGATTTTTGCATCTATGTTCATGGAGATTGACCTGTAGTTCTTTTTTAGTAGAATCTTCCTCTGGTTCTGATATCAGTATGATACCTACCTCCAGGAATGATTTTGGGAGTACTGCTTCCTTTTCAATCTCATTGAAGAGTTTTAGGAGTATTGCGATTATATTTTCTGTGAATTTCTTGTAGAATTCAGCTGTGAATCCATCAGGATCTGGGCTTTTCTTTGTCGGTAAGTTTATTATTACATTTTCAATTTCATTGGCTTACATTGGGTTATTGAGAGTACTTACATCTTCTTGATTCCATTTTGGTAATTTGTACCTTTCTAGGAATCTGTCCATTTCTTCTGTGTCTTTGATTCTGTCAGAGTAAAGATTTTCAAAGTATTTATTGATGATCTTCTGAATTTCCACAGGGTCTGTAGTAATTTCATCATTTTCATTCCTTACTGAATTTGAGTTTTTTCTTTCCTCTCTTTGATGAGGTTAGCTAGGGGCTTACCAATTTTAATCTTTCAAAGAACCAGCTCTTTGATTTGTTAATTCTTTGTATTGTTTTCTTTGTCTCAATTGTATTAATTTCTGCTCTGATCTTTATAATTTCCTCCATTCTTTGGGCTTTGGGCTTGGTTTGCTCTTCTTTTTCTTGATTTGCTCTTCTTGTGATGCAGCATTAGGGTGTTTATTTGTTCCCTTTCTGTTTTCCTACTGTGTGAGTTTAAAGCTATAAATTTCCCCTAAGTACTGCTTTCATTGCATTCCATAAATTCCAGTAAGTTGTGCTTGAATTTTTATTGAATTATAGAAATTAATTTCTTGTTTAATTTCATCTGTAACCCATTGATTGCTGAGGAGGGTGTTATTTAATTTCCATGTGCTTATGGAGTTTTTATGGTTTCTTTGGTCACTTATTTCCAGTTTTACTGTACTGTGGTCAGATGATATGCATGGGATGATGTTTTCATGCATATACTTAAGCATGACCTAAGGACTAGTATGTGGTCTATGTTAGAAAACGATCCATGTGTAGCTGAAAAAAATGTGTATTCCCATGTGATTGGGTGGACTATTCTGCATATGTTCACTAAGTCCATTTGTTCAAAGGTTTGGTTCAGTTCTGCTACCTCTTTGCTTAATTTTTTGTCTGCTTGATCTATCTTTTAGGAATAAGAGTATGTTAAAGTGTCTTGTTAAGATTATGGTATTGGATATTAGATTTTTCATGTCCCTTAAGATTTGTCGTATGTGCTCCTGCAAGTGGTGCATACATATTTACAACTGTTAGCTCTTCCTCTTGTATTTTTCCCCTAACCAGTATGTAGTGGCCTTTTTTACTTCATTGGATCATTCTTGGTTTGAAGTTCAGCTTGTCTGCAAACAGGATTGCTACCCTTACTTTTTTCTGTAGTCCTGGGACATGTAATATCATTTTCCATCCTTTGACTTTCAGCCTATGAATTTCTTTATGAGTTGTGTGTTTCTTGTATTTTGAATTTGCTTCCTAATCCACTCTGACAATCTATTTCTTTTGATTGCTGAATTGAGTCCATTTACATTGATGGTTATAAATCATGTATTGACTTACATTTGACATGCTATTTTCTTGTTGTTGGTTACCTATTTTTCTCCTATGTTTAAATGTTTGCCCTATTTTGGGTTCTTTCCATTTTCATTTGTATAGGTGTGGTCATTTTGATTCCCCTCTAGATTATCTTCTAGTAGTCTGTGTAGGGTTGGCATTATCATCATGATATTCTTTAGTTGTTCAGTCTTGGAAATACTTCACTTCCCCATTAAACCTGAAAGAGGTTTTGCAGCAGTCTGGGTTGGAATTTGTTTTTTTGCAAGACTTATAGTACTTTGCTCCATGCTCTTCTTGACTTGATGGCTTGTGAAGAGAAAGCTGCTGTTATTCGTATGGATTTTCCTTTAAATGTGAGCTGTTTCTTTCTCTAGCAGCTTTCAGTATACTGTTCTTGTGCTAATTTCTGGAATCTTGATTATTATATATCTGGGTGTGTTTTTAATTGGGTTGATGCTATTTAGAGTTCTATATACTTCAGATATCTGAATGTCAAATTGTTTCCTCAAATTTGGGAAGTTTTCTGCTATTACTTCTGCTCATATTCTTTTTATGTCATTTGTACTAACTTCTTCTTTCCCATTTGTGCCTATTAGTCTTATGCTGTTCATCTTTGCATCATCTTGCAGATGTTGAACTATTTTTTCCTGCACCCTAGTGGTTTTTAAGAGATCTTTTCTTATCTTTTTACTAGATGCAATGGTGTCTTCAAGTTCTCAAAGTCTATGTTCACTTTCATTTAAACAGCTTGTGATTGAGATTTTAATTTCCTGTATAGCACTTTGAATCTGTTTCATGCATTCTATTTCTTTCCTGTGTTGATCATTCAAGGATTCCATCATTTTTCTATTCTCTTCTATTTTTTATCATTGTCTACTTTAGAAGCACTCAGTAATTCTTTCATTATAGTTCTCATTTCTTTTTTTACTTCAGAGATTATTTCTGATCTCATTTCCTCTATACCTTTCTGCAGTTGTTTCTTTACTTTAGGCACAATTATTTCAGAGATTTGGGGTATATGTTTTCCAATTTCTTGTCTGCTATTGTCTCCTGCATTTGTTCTCGGTGGGCTCAAGGCCTGAGAATATTTTGCTCCTTTTCTGTGTCATTTTGTATAGCACTGCCCTCTGACCTTTGGTATAGAATTTTGGTGTAGTAGTTACCTCAGTACTTACCGATATTACTACCCAAGGGAGATTATGTGGTTAAGGCAGTTGCAGTTTTGTATTTACAGTACTACAATTAGCAACACTAATAATGGGTAGTGAGATTTAGCAACTGACAAACTTTTGTAATTAAGGGTTTGCATTTAGATCATAGGGCAAGTATTATGACTGCATAGCTAAGCAGGTATAAAATTGGGAATTTGTATTTAAATTAATTCCCCTAAGATCTGTCTCATCACCTCCCCTTGATGTACATGAAGTCTTCCAGGAAGACTTTCACCCCGGTTACCTGTTGCACCCTTTTTTTGATCGAGAGAGGGAGGGAGAGGATGCATTCATACATCTGAGTCTAGCAAAGTGTCTCAGCTTATCAGGTCCAGATCTACCAAGTTTGAACTTGTCCAGCTGGGCCTGGCTTTGGTCTGGCTGCTGTACTCAGCTTCTTCCTTCTACAACACGTGGAAGTGAACCTGCTATGCCCCACTGACAAGCTGTTCTGCTCCTGGGTTAGCTGGCTGGATCTCATCCCTAGCCTCTCTGCTGGGAGTTCTGCTGCAGGTTTCCACACTAGGCCTGACTGCTGCTGGCTGGAGGGAGGTGCCAGCGGACAGAGGGACCCATGCACCAGGCTTGGTTGCTGGCTAGAGACAGGAGGCAGGAAGTTCTCCATAGGTTTTACAAGATATTCCCAAAATGATTATCTCCCTATTAGAAATCATTTTTGTCTAGCTCAGATGATTTCTCAGGAAGATCTCCTCACCTATATTTGCTCAGCAAGCTTTTAAAATTTTCACCTGAAATTAAGAAGCTTGCCAATCCAGTAAGGGGACCTGATCCTACTAATTAATGGCTGGACAGCATGAATAGGACTTTCTGACACTTATCAGGAACTTTACTTGTATAACTTTCACACTGCCTGGATTTGTAAATCAAATAGCTGGCAAAATATTACTTCAAACACAATCAGTGAAAAAGGAGCCCAGCAATTCTTGGAAAAGCATGCAGGAAATAATGTGTATGTGTGAGTTCATGCCAGTGTCAACTACTCTCAAAGAATAAAATATAAATACAGGAAGTTCCTAAATGCTTCTTGACAAAAGCAAAGAAAACATGCAGATCCTGATTGTACGCCCAAATTTTGGACTTGTCCTTTAAGTATGAATGTCCCATCAGTATGAAAGAATTATGTTTTAAAAGATTTTGTTCAACTACAGTACACACATACAGTATATAATATACAATAAAAGTAAATCACTAGATATGGTAGGAAAAATACACAAGAAGATAAATCACTTTTATATACCATTGTCAACATTGTGTTCCACAGCCTCCTTCAAAGACTTTCCTTGGCATGCTATGTCTCTATAAACACTTGGCAAGTTTTCCCACAACTGATACAACAGTTCACTGAACAAGTTTCTTTTAGCCTTTTGTTTTTATAAACAATAGTGAAATAAACATCTTTTTACTGACTAGTGCTTGTTTAATTAGTCCTTTCAGACAAATTCTCAGAAATAGAAGCACTGTGGCAAAAGATGTGATACATACTATCAAGTTATACAGCAACTTCCAGAAAGAGCATAGGAGTTGATACTCCCCAAGCAGTACATGAGGCTTCAGGCTATGCACCCTAACTGTCCCTAGCTAAGAGCATTCTCTTTACATTTTTGTCAATTTACTGCCAACCTATAAACATGGAAACTTCTGACTGCCTTGACTGCATTTCCTTAAGTATAGTGATCTGCAGAGGGCTTGAATCAGAACAAGAATTGTGAAGGCAGACAGCCCTGCATTGTACCAGTCCTTTTAGGTTGTCTAGGACAAGCTACCTTAACTATCAAAACTGGGCTGTCCCTTTTGCAAAATAAATAACTGCCCCTGTCTTGGTATGTTCTTTATCATTAGATATAAAGCCCTTAGCCCAGTGCATGGCAAATCCAGTAAATGGTAGCTGTTAGCCCCAGCTGTTGTCATTGTAGTGGCAGAATACTGTCAGCCTTTTGTGTTGCTTCTTTTGAAAAACCACTTTTCATATCCTTGGTTCATTTTTGTGCTATAGAATTAGTGTTTAATTACTCAACCTATAGTAACTCTTTATGAATTATAGGCAAAAACCTTTTGGGAACTACATATATGGTCAATATTTTCTGATAGGTTCTTGCCCTAGTATGAATTGCTGAATTATTATGGTGGTCATCTAATATGGCTGAAGCCCTTAAAACAACAGTGAATCTTCCCAGAGACCACCTCCCCCTTTCTTCTCCAACTCAGCCCAGGGTGCAGTTTCCTTTCACCTTTCCCACTGCCTCAGGGAAGACCCCCAATAAGCTCCTTCAGGTATATTTAAACATCCACCTCCAACTCCACTGCTGGCAAAAGGCCATAAAAACCTCAGCCTCCCTTTGTTCCAAGTGAGAGAATTCCTCATCTTCCCTACATTCTCTCCATGAACTCAAAGACAATAAAGCCCCTTTTCCTCCTGCTATTTCTCTGCTGCGATGCCCTCTGAAAAACCTATCATTTTCATACTTTATTTTGTTGTTCTTCATTATAAAAAAGTTAATTTTCACATAATTTAATCTCTTTAAAAGTTCTTTAGTTTCTGCTAATGGTGATACACATACAAAGATCAAAAGACAAAATTATAAAGAATGAGTATATATATTTTATGCTACTACCTTTATAGATTCTTTAGTTTTTTAATACTAAAATCTTCAATAATAAATTAATTCACTATTAAGTGGGATTTAACATCATTCCTTTTCCCCCTAAATGATTACTACATAATCACAACATTTTATAAACCCTTTGTAACTGATTTTAGATGTCATATATCAAAGAGTTGATAATTCTTAACCAAAAATTCTGATATCAAAAAGCTCTAAACAAATAGGTTTTCTTTTGCAGTATGATGCTAAAATTTTTTTGTAGCAAAATTCGACTGGAGCTAATGTGAAGCTATTTCTGGTCTTTATGTAGTGTTATTATTAGTCTGTCTTGCTAAACAAATACACTTGAAATTAATTATGAGATGGTACTAGATACCCTGAATTTTTAAATATGGCTAGTCTCAATGTTTCAGATATGTATTATATATACATCATATATTACTATATATAATATTATTTGATAAAATAATTCTAAAGATACATATTCAGGCCTGATCTGAGGCTTCCTGTTGTAGCTACACCACTGTATTCTTTCTCTTATTCTATTGATATGACAAATTACACTAATTTTTCAAGGCTAAATCTATCTTTCTTTTCTGGGATAAACTCTATTTGGTAATGATATATAATCTTCTTCTGCTTGTCCACATAACACTTGCTAATATTTTGATAGGGATTTTTGCATCTCAGCTCATGAAGCCTAATTGTTTGTTTTTTGTGTATATCGAGGACTGAATCCAGGTCCTCTGCACTGAGCAGCCCAAGACCCCACTCCAGTGTGTCTCCTCTTAAATGTAAGTCTCTGAACTGCTCAGAATAGGCTCAGACTTGTGATCCTCCTGCCTTGGCCTCTCAGAGTACTAGGATTACATGTGTGCCACCATGTCTGACCTGTGACTTTTTTGTCAAGTTCCTTATTTCTATGTCAAGTGTGGCTAGGTCATACTGGCTCCCTATCTCTAGTTTCTACACTATTTTATTTTTATTTTCTATTATTTTAGTGTGATGAAAATATTTTCATTCTCCACTAAACTCTAGCAATAGTTTTAGAACTTCAGAATTATCAAAAGCTATAGAAGAAAACTTACCTTGTAAATTATATTGGAATTGCGTTAGATTTTAGAATAATATGGACAAAAGACATGATATATTTACTATATTGATTTTTCCTATTCATAAACACAGTATATTACTTATTTGGGGATTCTTTAGTGCCCCAATTTGTTTCATATATCTCAGTTAAGTTTCAAAGTATCCTTCATACACATCTTGACCAATTCTGATTAAGTTTACATATTCCTACTTTATAACTGCCTTAGTACTTCAACTCTATTCATGAAAAGACAATCAAATGATTATCAAATGTAGACACCTAATAATATTTAAGGTATAATATTTTTCTAAGGAAGACATGGAATCCCATGTGATGTGAACATCACTATTTCATATAACACACATCTATGAAATACAGAATATGTCCAAGGCACTGAATATTCAGAACAAGAAGAGAATATCCCTGTCTTCAATGATTTTTGGTCCAGAGGGAAAACAATGAAGACACAAGATTGGTGAGAAAGAAAGAAAGAAAGAAAGAAAGAAAGAAAGAAAGAAAGAAAGAAAGAAAGAAAGAAAGAAAAGAAGAGAAGAGAAGAGAAGAGAAGAGAAGAGAAGAGAAGAGAAGAGAAGAGAAGAGAAGAGAAGAGAAGAGAAGAGAAGAGAAGAGAAGAGAAGAGAAGAGAAGAGAAGAGAAGAGAAGAGAAGAGAAGAGAGAAAAGAAGAGAAGAGAAAAAGCTCAGGACAACAGCAACAGGTCTGCCTCCAGGAGCACAGAGAGTTCTATCAAAAAGCTCTTCCTAAAGAGCTGACCCTCAAGGTGGGTGCCAGTTCTTCCCCTGAAAACACAGACACTTCTAAAAACTGCACTAAGCCCTTGAGAAATACTGAATGCATTAATAGAAAGCTGAATGCACCCTGCCCTCTGTAACAGAACGTGGTACCAAAGGCCTTTGGCTCCTGCTTCTCTTGGATCAGTTGTCCCTGCTGCCCACTGCTGAGCTGCGCAATAAATGCTAAAAGCAAGTAGTGGTGAATCTATGGCATGAGCTCCACAGCAGGCTGTTTGTTATCACTGAAGTTCTAAAAGATTTACCATCACTGCAACAGGCCAAGAAACCACAATGCCCATAACCCCTCTGCTCACAGAACCTCACAAAGAGGGCATCAGTGCCCAGCGAAATCTTCGTAGCTCCAGCTGCCAACTGGCCTGGCTTTAGACCCCTCTTAAGTGTGATCACAGGGATGTTATATGCCAACAGGAAGGATTCCATTTCATGGTGAAAGGGCAGCAAGGCAAGCCAATACAGAAGTGTTGCTTGTCTCCTGGATAGCAACAGGTTCTAATACCCAATCAGCAACCTAGCAAAGCTCAGCGTCACTGATTAGAGAAACTTTCCCCCTCCTTAGCTCCATTTTAACTGAGGAATCAATCCACAACTGAAGAGCTCTTTTTGCAGTGACCACAGGGAGCTGTGCATGGCAGAAGAGACAGCAAAAAGACACAGTCACTAGTGTCACTACTGAAGATATCCTGGAACCTGTTCGATTAGTCAACAGCACATCTGGAAAGAAATCACTTGTCTTTAACCCTTCCTGTTCAACAGCAAAACAGGTGAAAGCACCACACAATGCCCCGCAGAGTGACCTTTTAACTAAACAGGCTGAAAGGTTTTCCCACCTGAGCATTATAAAGAAGGCAAACTGCATAACAAGGAAAGAGTTGTTACAGAAAGATGTGATCACAAAAAATAGAACCTAAAGGACAAAAATTCCAAGAGCTTCCTCATGCTATTGGGAAGCTGAGATGGCCAAACGCCCAAGAGGACTCCTTCAGTTACAATGCACCTTCTGGTGTCTTCCATGTCTGACCATAGTTCTGTGCCTTTCTGTTAACTAAGGCTACACTGCAGTATCTTATCAGCCTAATATCAAATTCTGCAATTTATGAAATTGCTACTTGTTCTCTCCAAAACTAGAATTTCACCCATAAGATCATAATAAAAAACAGGAGAGAAAAACTGTGATTCTTTATACATTGTCATCTATATTTATGAATATAAGTAAGATTTTTCATATCAGAGATGCTAGATGTCCTAGTAAAGCTTGGCTCACTAATGTAAACAGTGAGCCTATTGTGAAAAAAACAAATTATACAGCCAAATGTAAAGATGCAATTATCATCCCAAATAAATACATAGTTACAAACAGTCCTAACAAAATTGAAAAAGTCATTACAGAGATGTTTAGTCTCTCTACTTCACAAAACACAAAAATAATTAGAGCTGCAGACTTCACAAACATCCAGGTTAATTCTAAGATAATTATGTTCTTTAGTCACTCTTAGGTTTGAATAACAGCTCCATGATGTACAGGCTTGGTGACCCTCTCCTAAGATTTCTTACCTAAACAATGGGGAAGATATGTACCATACTGGAAGAGGACTTTGAGAATTACACATATATAAAATCAAACAGTGGGTGGGATTCTGCACCTGCCAGTTTCCTATTCACATTCTCTGCACACTAAATGGTCAAAATAAATGCGCCCTTCTCATCCTGCAATGAATGCTTATTATGTAATATAGCAATTTTTTTCATACGCTTAATGTCAGATGTAGCAATAATTGACATAAATATTACAATACTCCATTTTTTACATTCATGCTTTATAAGTACTTGTGTACCAGCAGCAGCAACATTTCCCAGAATAACTCACAAGGGATTTGGGTTAGAGGAGTAGGACAAAATTACATGGGACAGAAGCTGTGAGTTTTTACAGACAGTGGTAGCATATGTCTCAATTTCTATTGTTTAAATCAAATCTTTACTTTGTTTTGGTCTTCAGAATACACAACAACAAGTTCAGGAAGTATGTGCGCCAATAAGTTACAAATGGGACTCAGAACTCAGCTAAACTCTGCTGGAATCATGGCGGTTTGAAATTATTTTATTCTTGAGCATACACTGTCTCATTCAAAACCACATTGGACCACCGGTTAAAAAAAGAAAAGCACTGATAGTGAAATACAGTAGAAAAACTCAATGGAGAACTGTGCATAAAAATAAATTTACTTGCTGCAGACACATGTCAGATTCATCTGCTCAAAATTCCTTTGTAGTAACATAAAATGTCTAAAACTACGTAAATAGAAAATACAAGACAGTAGCAATTAGAGATAATGTGCCTTTTTCACATTTTGGGAGTAAACTTTCTAAACATCGTTATTTCCTTAACAGAATTTTCAAACAGTATCTAAAAGGAAAATTATTACCAGATTATTTTTGCAAAACCAAAAAGTGGAAGCTTAAGAGACCTTTGGTTTCTAGTTCTACAGAAAGCAAACTTAGAAGTCACTGATCTGTAATAAGTAAAGGGCTGAACAAAGTAAAAACTCAATAACTCTTCTCAGACTCCTAAAAGGAGGGATATCACAGAGTAAATTACTGTCCCCAAAACTGGAGAAAGGCAGATACGATGGCAAAGTAATGTAACAGAAAGTTCATGGGAAAAGTGTTCTGTGCCTCTGGCATGGGGAGAAGGAAAATAAAGCACGCTGAGATATTCCAGAGCACACACAAGAAACTGGTTAACCAGGGCTCACAGTCCCCTTGGAAGGGAAATAGCCAAGTCCTGCCTTGCCTAGCCACTCTCTCCCACCTAAAGTGGCAGAAAATAAGCTAAGGCACATTCACGAAGCTCATAGTCCAGAGGCAGAGGCTCACGGATGACAAGCACTTAGTCACAGGACTACGGATCGTCTCCTCTCTGCCCTCACACCTTGCCACCACATTACTAGAACTCTGCTTACCGCAGGTCCTCTTACCCAGTACTCAGGTCCAGCTCAGAAAATTTAATTTAAAGCACTACAATCAATATGTTAGGGATACTACTGAACAGTATAGAAGGATAGATGGGTAAGGTAACCAGAGAGATAGAAATCCTAAGGGTCAAAAACACCATCAGAAACAGAGAACCAGCTGAGAAAGGACTATCTGAGCTAGAGGAGATGTCAACAGAAACCTCCATAATTGAAAAGCAAAGAGAGCAAAGACTGAAAATTTACAAAATATGGACCACTGTAAGAGAGAATACTAGATGAGGAAGGAGAGAGACAGAAACGGAAGAAATATCTGAAACAATACTAACAGAGAATTTCCCTAAATTAATCTCAGATATAAAACCACAAGTGCATAAAGCTTAGAGAACACTAAGCAAGCTAAAGGCCAAGACACACATACATACCCTAAAAACCAATATAAAACCCTACTCTTCCTACGCATATCCTTTCAAATTACAGATAAGGAAAAGTTCCTGAAAGATAGAGGGAAAAAAATATTGGCTCTAGAGAAACAAAGATAAAAGTATTTGGTTTCTCAGAAATTATGCAAGCAATAATAAGAGTGCAGTGAGACATTTACAGGGCTGAGAAAGAAAAGCAAAACAAATTTCCAACCTAGCACGTTGCCTTTATTTTATATTTTTTTATTTTTTTTTTTTATTTTTTTGTCCTCCCACAATGTTATGGAGTGAACCAAGGGCTCTGTGCATGCAACCTAGAATTCCTTGAAACCATCCTTCAAAACTGAAGAAGGCACTCTTGGAATTTAGCTGAATTGGGAGACTGAGATAAGAGGACCAAAGATTTGAAGCCAGTGTAAGCAACCTAGGGGCATGGCACAGGGGAAATAGAGACAGGGACAGGGACAGGGACAGACACAGACAGAGAAAATCTAGGTGATCATGAGAACAATGATTACTTTTAGATACAACACAAGGCATAATCCATGAAATAAATGGTAAGATGAAATGGATTAAAAACTGCTCTGCAAATGATACTGTCAAGAGAATAAGAAACAAGCAACAAGTCAAAAGAAAATATTTGAAAGAGAAACATTTGATAAAAGACTCTTATCCAAAACAATATGAAAAGGAGCAAGTTAATTTTTTTTAAATGGGTAAAAGACCTGTATAGAAACCTCACCAAATAAGATCAATAAAAAAAAAGTTTATCATATAATATTAAGGAACTGTAAACAAAAATACAAAGAGATACCACTATATACCTATTAGAACAGTCAAAATCCAAGACATTTGACAACACCAAATGCTGACAAAAATGCAGATATAGTCTTGGTGGTACTGCAAACTAGTATAGCTATTCTGGAAAAGTTTTGCAGTTCTTACAAAACTAAACGTATTGTTACCATACAACCTAGAAACCATGCTTCTTGGTATTTATCTACAGAAGCTAAAAATACGTGTCACAAACATCACCCACGTGGATGTCTACAGCAGCTTTATTCCTAACCACCAACTCTTGGAAGAAGCAAGATGCCCTTCAGTAGGTGAATGAACAAGCTGTGACACACCCAGACAAGATATCAGCTGGTAAGCCAGGAAAAGACATATGAAAAACCTAAATGCTTCTTGCAAAAGAAGCCAAGGTTAAAAAAAAAAAAAAAAGGCTATATACTGTATGATTCCAACTATTCTAAAAAGGCAAAACTAGGGAGACAGTAAAAATATTTAGGGGGTGCCAGAGTTATGGAGGGAAAAGGGATAGTCAGAGCACAGACAATTTTTTAGGCCCTTGTAGGATACTTAAAGGTAGTTATCTATCATTTTGCATTTGTCCAAACTCACACCAGTGATGAACCTGTGGCAGGTACACAGAGCTGACTTTGGGATCCTCCTGCCTGACTCTAGGACCTAACCAGGGGATGGACAGGCCAGACTTCTGGGGGTACATGGGAAGGTCATGGAAGAGCAGCCTCGGGGTCTGCATCTGATCCTTTGCTCCTTCTCTCCTGAACTATTCCTGCTCTGCTTCCCAGGCACCTTGAACTGAGCAACTCTGCCTCACCATACCCTCCACCATGATGTTGCTGCCTTAGAGCAACCCAACCACAGACTGACTCCTCTAAAAGGTGAAAGAGATTAAATCTCTCCTCCTTCAGGATGTAAACAAAAATACAAAGAGATACCACTATATACCTATTATTGTGTCCCAGCTATACGAAGGTGGGCTAATACGAAAAATTGGTATCAGACAAGTAAGATCATTATTGTGATTATTTCTATGTAGTTTAGAACTGGTTTATGAGAGGAGTTTTCAAAGGTCTGAGATGTGGGCTAGAGAAGTCTCATAATGCTATGCATAGGACTTTGTAGGTGATTCTGATCAAAGCTCAGAAGACCAGAATGCTGGTAGGAATGCAAACACTAAAAGTTAAGTTGAAGATATTTCCTGTGGTAACAAGGACTCCATTGGCAGATGGACTAGAGAACATGTGCATTATACTCTGGCAGAAAGAGTATCTGTCTATATTTTGCCCATGACCTGCAATTTTATAGGAGACTGAGATTAAGGTCAGTGGACTAACTGGTTTGATGAAAGAAATTTCAAGACTCCAAAATCCAGACCATTGTATGGAAATTGCTGGCTGCTTCTTTGCAAATCTATAGGGAAAATCTATAGGGCACAAACAGAGCTAAAGTATTTGAAAGACTTAAATTGAACCCAGAAGAAACATATATAAAGTTGGGGCTAAAGAAAATAGGGCTGGGTGTGGGGGCATACACCTGGGATCACAGTACTCAGAACGCTAAGGCAGGAGGATTTCTGCAAATGGAGGTCAGCCTGGGGTACAGAGTAAGTTCAAGGCAAGCCTGAATTGCATAGTTGAAACTGTCTCAAAAAGAAAAAAAGGAAATGTTGTTGCTAAAAAAGACTGGTGCCATTTTTAAAAAAGTAACAATAGGAAGAAGACAAGCCTTGGGGTAATCTCAAAAGCTCAAGGGTGCAAAAGTGTCAACCTTTCATTTGAAAAGAGTTCCTAGGCTCCCTACTCAAGGAGGGTTTCCTAGGGAACTGGGTCTCTGGGATTCACTCCCCAGGCTCAGTCATCTAGGCATTCAGAGGGCACTGCAACCATGGTTCAAGCGGCCTTGGCTAGCTTCCACCAAAAGAAGACCTTAATCTTATTTGTGTGATGCTGGTTTTATCAACACACAGAATGCAAGAGCGTGGAGTCAAGTAGATGTTATATAAATGCCTGGAAAGCCAGTGTGAGCAACTTAGGGGCAGTGAGTGAAACTGTGGGAATGAAGCTAAAGGCACAGTGGGGACCCCAGGAAGTGAGAGATTCCAGGAGTGAGAGCCTCTGCTGAAGAAAACTACAGCCTAACGGTGAAGCCAACCAAAGAGTGGAGCCTAAAGAGTGAAACCAGTCCAAAAGAAACGCCCTGTGGTCTACAACAAGAAAGGTCACAGAAATGAGATTGTCAAAGTTCTCTGTGACTCAGATCTTGCCACCATACACATTAGATGCAACAAATGGGACCATATAATTTAATATTTGCCTTCAGATTTCAACCTTGTTTTGATCTAATTCTTTTGCATTTTCCTGTTCTACTCCTTTGAGATGGGAATGTCTACCCTAGGCCATTGTGCCTTGGGTTTGTTTACAGTCTCACAGCTAAGAGAAAGTCCTTGAGACTCTGAAGAAACTGACTTTGGAAAAATGCTGGAACTGTTGAGACTTTGGGAAAAGGGCAGATGCATTTTCAGCTGTACTCAGAACAGGGTAGCATGCTAAGTGTAGAATTAGAATGCTTCCTGTTGTCTTAGAATTCACAAAGTATTTCGGTATGAAGTTGACAAAAGGTGGGGACACAGCAGTTAAAGTTAAGTATAAACTTCATTTGCTTTGGGAGCTGCTCGGAGGATTGGTGAAGCACAGTTCCATGAGTGTCTAGGTAGGACACAGAGGCATCACCTTGGAGTCTACATCTGGTCTGTGCTCCTTCCTCTTTGTCACTGTTGACAGAGAAGCACATTTCTGAGAGTGTGTAGGTGAGTCACAGAGGCATTACCTTGGGGTCTACATCCAGTCCTCTGCTCCTTCCTCCTTGACACTGTTGCCAGGGAAGCACAGTTCTGGGAGTGTCTAGGTTGGTCACAGAGGCATCACCTTGGGGTCTATGTCCGGTTTGTGCTCCTTCCTCTGGGGCACTGTTAACCTGTTCTCTTCCTGGCTGCCATGGATTGAGCAGCTTTGCTTTGCCAAGTCCCTCTGCCATGGTTTTCCTGCCTTGGAGCCAGGAAACCACGGAATCGCCTAGATTGCATACACCAAGCTCTATTACAGAATTCTTCATTTTAGAAAAAAAAAAAAAAAAAAAGCAGGGCCAGAGAAATTAATGTCTTTGATTCCTATACAAGTTAAAAATAGAAGAAAATGTGAGCTGAGTTAAGCTTCTCCTCCTTTAAGTTGGGGGTGTTTAGTATCATGTCCTGCCAACAGGGAAGGTAATACAGAACTCAACATATATATAGAAGTTTGATGAGCAGTAATGACCTCAAATAATAGCCTATCATAAACATTTTTCTAACTAAAGTTACTTATCAGAGTCCAAAGAAAGTGAATTAAAAAGATTAAGAAACTCCTAAGAGGCTAGTGCAAGTCTATTATCACCAGAGAGGTTCCAAGTAAAGAAGAGTATGGAAAACCTACCAATATCGTCAACCATATACACTGCCATCAATGATAGCTCAAAATGTCATCATTTGGGCTACAAAATGAGTTCAAGGTCATCCTAAACACTAATGAAACCCTGTGCCGAAAAATAAAAAAAGCAACCATCATTAAGGTTGTTTTTTAATTTTGACATAAATTTCTTTTTTTCTCATTAACTTTATTGAAAATCAATAATTATGTAGCATGTTAAAATTGTAGACAAATATTGAAATGTGAAAGATATAAGATGTAGACAGAGTGAATTTTAAAGAAATATTTATGAAATGAATACATAACACGAGATTAATAATAGATTGCACACTGTAAATAAATTATTTACAAACTTAAATGGATATAACAATAAAAATTGTCCAAAATAAAAATGAAGAAGAAAGAATTTTCAGATCAGTCATATAATAGTTCACTCTGTTCCAAAATCAAGAAACATATTCATATAATTAGAACTCTCAAAGTAGAAAGGGTTAGGCAATAAGTATTTAAAGATTTAAAATTTCTGAATTTAGTTGAAATTATAGCACATTTCCAAGAAAAATGAACCTTTTGCACAAGAAATTTAAATAAAACCATACCAAAATTCACAAAAATGAAATTGTCTGAAACTTATTGTAAAGGAAAAGATCATTAAAGCATATGCATAAAAATATTAGCTATGGAAGAACAAAATTGAATAGCATCTTATTTCTTTTTTTTCATTTATTTTTATTTTATTGAAATACAAATGTCAATCAGACAGTTTCAAAACACCATAACCATACAGAGTCAATGAAATAATACATTGCAAACTGTTTTCATAACATTTTGGTATTGTACAAGGTGCATACATGATATTATATTTACAGATTTTTATATAGCTGAATTATATCAAAGATTCAATAATTATTTACCTAGTGGATGACCATAGCACTAAAAGCCGACATAATATCCTGTCCAACCACCAATAGTGCAGATCTTGCCTCTCATAGAATTATGTAGAAGCACGGCGTTATCTATCCCAACTGTACTGTCTATACACACACATGATGATTTTTTCTTTCTACAACCCTTCCTTTGTCTACACCTGTCAAAAGTGGGCACTCCATTGACATTCAACTACCTTAGGTGCTTGAACTCGACACCACAATCCAACACAGTCCAGCATTCTGCAACCATAGGGAGTTATTCAAAGAAATTGTCGACCA
>PVKA01030521.1:0-27036 GCA_004027165.1 Ctenomys sociabilis | reverse complement strand
TGATGAAATAGCTGGGACACAAGAGGAAATATTAATTAGGACACAACCTATCTGATCTTATTTGAGTCAGTCTCTTTTATATGCAATAATAACAATGTTGCTCTGATTTGTCTGTCCTGTAACTGTGGTTCAAGCTTGTAAGGTGCAAACACAATATCACACTGGTATATCCTTGGGCTGAAATTCAACTTCCATTCTTCTAACTGTTGGATCCAGAGTAAACCCCACTAGAAAGAGTGGAGCCAATGACTCTTTAATTAATAACTCACATATATTATTGAGTTTAGCTGACAAGTTACTCAATCCACTACACTAGCCAATCATAAGTAATAGCAGGCTGGTAGTCAACATTTTAAAAAATTATGTTTTTTAAAAGGTGGTATAAATATTTGGACAGGCATCAAATATGAAAAGGTCATTTAAAGACTTCTCCAAATACAGCTTCTCTAATAGCAATGGAACACCCATCTCTGACAAAATAAAACAGAAAGGGTGATATAATGAAGGAATATTTTGTTGTAAAAAATATGTATATACAAGATAGTTAGGATATATATATACAGATACTTTCTCTTAGTTCAATGAGAAGAAAGTTTTGTACTAATAGTGTTTAGGCAAGATATCATGTCTGCATCTTGTCTTCTGAATAACTACTATGAAGACAGTATGCAATGTATTAGTTATTGTACCTATCCTCCCAATCTTCTTTGAAACTGTTTCATTGCTTTATTTTTTTCTCATTAAAATAATAAAAAATGGAGTATAAAATAGTATTAAATCAAAAATTATAAGTAGTGCAATATTTCACTTAACAAAACAATATGAATTTCACAGCATTTGTTATAATGCATAGAGTTGTCTTCAAACTAGTTGCTCATATTACCAGATATATGCATGCAAATTTGGAAGAAGAAAGAAAAATAAATAAGAAATTAAGAAGACAAAAAGGACAAATAATTGAATAAAGTATCCTTTACTCAAACAAAACTAAGCATTAACTGCTCTTCTCCATAGACCAGCAGAATTCCACAGTACAGTTGTCCAAACAATCCTGCATGCCCTTCCCATTTTAGTTTTACATTCAGGTTCTTACACTAAGGAGACAATATGATGCTTACATATGCATATCTGATTGATTTCCCTTAAGCGTATGTTCTCTATGCTTGCACCCATTTACCAACAAAAGACTCAATTTATCCTGTTTTATAATTGAGTAATACTCCATTGTGTAAAAATACCACTTCTTGATCCTCTCCTCAGCTGATGGGTATTTAGGTTGTTTTAAAGATTTATTTATGATAAATTGCACAGTTGTAAACATTGGTGGACGTATACCACTATGCTATGATCTTTTCAGTTCTTTTGAAAAGATAGGGTGAGAATACCTAGGTTTAATGGGACCTCCAATCCTAGCTTTTTAAGGAATCTCCACACTGCTTTGCTCAGTGGCTGTACCAGTCTGTACTTCCGCTAATAGTGGAGAAGTGTTCCTTTTTCCCCCACAGCCCCTCAAGCATTTGTTATTGGCTGACTTCTTGATAGATAGCCTTTCTTTCTGGGGTAAGATGTAATCTCAGTGTTATTTTAATTTGCATTTCTTGAAAGACCTATGATGTTGAACATTTTTTCTTATATTTACTTGCCATTTGTATTTCTTCCTCTGAGAATAATGGAAGTTGAATTTTTTGCCATTTGCATTTTTCTCTCTGCTATTCATCCCAGATATCTTTTTTTTGGATTGTGTCCTTGAATTTGGGGACACAATTTGTAAAAATTCTTTATATGTTCTAGATAGGCCTTTATCAGAGGGATACTTGGCTGTAATATTTTTCTAGTTTGTGACTTTTCTTTTTACTCTATTGGAGATTTGCTTTGAAGCAGAAAAACTTTTAGAAAAGATGAGATCCCAGTTGGTGATACTTTGAAGTATTCATGAACTCTCTACCTACCCACATGTCTTTAAGATGTCTCCCTACATTTTCCTCCAGCAAATTTAGTGTTTCTGTTTTAATGTTTAAATCTTTGATCCATTTTGACTGTAGCTTAATGAATGGTGGTATACATGGGTCTAATTTTAGCCTTCAGTATATGGAAAGCCAGTTTTTCCAGCACTTTATTAGAGAGGCTACCTTTCTTCCAGTGAAAATTTTGACCCCTTTTGCATGGCTGAATGTGTTTGTAGTTGTGTCTGCATCTTCTAATCTGCTCCATTGATCCTCAGGTTTATCTTTTTACCAGTACCATGCTGATTCTGTCACAGTTGCTTTATGGTGCAATTTCAGGTCCGGGATTGTGATATTTCCTGCCTTTCTTTTTTCTTTCCAGCATTGATTTTGATATTCTGGGCCTCTCCTGGTTCCAGATGAATTTGAGGAAACTTTTCTCTATCTCTGTGAGGCATCCTAATGGTACAATTGGAAATGTATTGAATCTGTATAACAATTTTAGGAGTATGGCCATTTTTACAATGTTGGTTCTTCCTATGCAGGAGCAAGGAATATCTTTCCATTTTCTTAAATCCTCTTCAACCTCTTCTCTCAGAATGCTCTGATTTTCACTGTATAAATCCTTTACTTCCTTTGTGAGATTAACTCCTAAGTTTTTCATTTTTTAAGGATGTTATTGTGAATGTGTGGTATCCCTAGTTTTTCTCTCAGTGCATTTCATTTTTTGTGTACAAAACTGCTAATGATTTTTGAGTATTGACTTTGTATCCTGCTAGAATTACGTTTTCCTTTTCAACCTAAGTTTTAAAGAAGGTAATATTCCTATCATCTATACTAGACTGAGATTTCCTGACTTATTTGTTATCAGCAACCATTAGTGATGTGGTTAGTATCTGCATTTTTATTTCTTGATCCTAAGAGTGTACATTTTCCAGCATTTCTACTCTTCTGCATTGGTCTGAATGACCTGTTTATTAGTTTTCCTATATGGTTTTAGAGGAGGATTTACTTATTTGAATAGTTATAGCAAAGAATGGCAAGGAAAATATGGGAAGAAACTGATGGAGAAAATTATTTGATCATACTTATTCTTCAGTAGGGAATTAACCCAGAAATTCCTTTCATTTCAAGGATTGTATTATTAACCATGAAAGTTTTATCTTGCACATGATTATCATTTTCCCCATATTTTGGACTTACATTGCATAGGACATGCATTATTCATAGAGGGGAAATGTGGTAGTATGCACACTTAGATAAACATCATAAGTGGAGCATTTTAAATTTAGAAATAGTGCTTGGCCTTATGCTTCAGGAATCAGCCCAGTGCATCATGGAAGTGCTAACACTTTTGACAGACATTTCTCAGTCCACCATCAGATACCTGCTGTGACAAGCTGCCTTTAGGAATGGAGGATTTATGAAGATAAAGTTATACTAGCATTGTTCTATAAGAGAAAGCCAAATGCAAACATACTTGCATTGTGCTTTGCCAGTGTAAGTCTTGGTCTTAAGAAAATGGTTTTAAGTTTCAGTGTTTCAATTTCCAGCCAATGGTGCATTAAACCTTACATCCTGAATGTTTCTTAGGGAAATACAGTCAGCATGTTGTGTCTCTACTTGCTGCTGCTAGTGTATCTCTTCACATCCCTCTTGAATTCATTCCAGTACAAATCTTTTCCTCACATCCAAAGTAAGATTGCCCAGGCAAATCCTGCTGGTCATGTAATATCATGTAAGATTTCTCAGTCTTTGCCTTGTTGGTCCTATGCATTGACATTGTGTATGTACCTTGTTCTCTTCCTTCATGTAATTTCTTCTCATGGCCCCCACTGTCCATTTGCTTGATTCACTTTTTTCTCAGTGGATTGATTTTCTCATTCCTTGATTCTGCAGGCATCAGGTTTTGGACTTTTGCTTTGTTTCTTTTCATCTTTAGGTGATCTTGTTCACACCTGTGTTTCTATTCAAGAGCTAATACCTCCAAATTTTATATCTCTAGCAGGGACTGCTAACCTGCAACTCAAACCTGAATATCCATAACAAACTCAAAATCTCATAAGTGTTAAATATTGTAGTTTCCATGCCAAACTCTGAATTTATCTCCCTTTTGTTCCTCTGCCAATTGCTCTCATCTCAGAATACAACAAATGTATTCACATCACCCTGACCCTTTGCTGTTATGCCTCACATTCCATCTACCACATCTCCTTGTCACCTTTGCTTTCAGATATATCAGTTATCACTATGTGTCAACCTCCCTCATTGTCATTGTTTTCTTGTCTAACCATCCATTATTACAAGGTAGGATAAATGCAATTGACCCTTAACACTTCTCTGTTTCCACCTTTGGTACTCTTCCCTAAATTTCATTGCATAGCTTCCACGATTTATTCTTTTAAAGAATAAATCAGATCGTGACAGTTCCCTACCCAAAATTCAGCAGTGGTTTCTGGCATTACTCTGAAGAAAAAAAAAACCTAAAGCCTTTAACTACTCTTAGTGGCTCTACAAGACATGTACTTTTTTTTTTTTTTTCTTCACTATTATGTCCCTTAGTCTTCAGATCCTACAAGTCTCCTCCTTTTAGTGCTGATTCCAACACCACCTCCTTCCCTTCAGGCCATTGCCAACTTGTATGTGCTTAATGAGTATATTGAGACTGCTTTCCCTGCAGGGACTTGGCTCTTCCTGTTTCTTATCTCTGGAACTTATTCGCTGTATCCGTAGGAATATCAGCAGTGATGTATTCCCTATTATTTCAAGTGCCCGGTTAAATACCACTGTACGTGGGAGACCTTCTGTGATAAATTATATCCATGTAACCATACATCTACCTTTCTTATTTATCTCATGTATCCTCCAGTACAATATTTGCTAGTTTATTTATTGGCTACTGGCATTAGACAATTATGTATTGAAAAATTAGGGCAACATATTTCCAATCAGACAACTAGAATAGTTAGTTCCATGGAAGCAAGAACGTTATCATTTTATGACTAACAATTGATTAGTTCACGTAGGTCTTCAAAAATACTTGCTAAATTAGTGTGTATAGACATCCTTCCTTCCTGAATGGAACACACTTTTTCCCATAGAGGAAAAAAATCAGCTAAAAAAATCCCCAATATTTTTCAATAATTGCTTTCCCTGTAAATTGATTTTGGGTTTCTGATCTTGACTGCTACATGAACAATTCTTCACAGGAGAAGATCCAGAAGGCAGTGCGAACTCAGTCTCCCCACACAGATTTTAGTTGATAGGCACTTCAGAGCTGTACTGCGAAGACAAGCAGACTCACCTGTCGACACCTGGATGATGAGCAGTGGTAACTGGACTCATCTCAGCATGGGTTTTAACCTTCTGACTGGTGACTTTTAACTGTGACTTGAATTCCATGACTTCCTTTCCAAGAGCAAAATGTTACTTGCAGTAACTTATTTAATATGATGGCAAAAACAATCATCATGGCCAGATGATCTGAAATTTATGCCTTTTTATCTACAAGTTGAAAAATGTAGCATTGATGGTTAAAAAATAAGAGAGAGAAAGGAAAAGAGACACCAGCATGCAATCCAGTGGTGGTTTCCATCTCACCTTTTCTAATTGTGTGAGTCTAGGCTATTTTTAACCTGTTTTGAGTTTAATTATCTTGACTACAAATGAGATTAATAGTAGCTTCTAGCTTCTGGAATGCTTTAAAAATCAAGTATGGCAGCAGCTAAAAAGTCCACAGGAAAATCCAGAGATGTCTGCTTAGGCTGGTTTTTATAGTGTTATCTTGACATTGTGTCTTTGGCCTTGGTGTGTCCAGCTTGAATGTCTTGCCTTTAGTGAGCTTAATTTTCCAGTGGACAGACAGTAGTTACAAACACAGCCCTTGTTCTGAGAGTTATTGGGAAAGTAATCATTACCACCTAAACTTGAGAATTACATGTGTTTCAAGTTCTAAGACAAAGTTTTGCTGTGCTGCTTGAAAGCATGCAGGAGTGTTTTGTCCATCCAAGAAGGAAAAAAAAAATAATGATTAAAATTAAACATTCAACTTAAAATGTGTTAATACTAGGGCTCGTATGCTTTTATGTCATAACATACTTAACACCTGCAGCATAATGCTGTAGTTTGCCACTTGTTAGAGAATATTTCTGTGAGAAGCTATTAATCCTTCCTAAGCAACATGTGGGACATTTGATCTGATATATGTGGAATGACTTGTACAGCAATCTTCCAAAAATCATTCAAAAATTTGTCATGAGAAAAACAGAATTACAGGCAGACCAAGTAGCTCAGTGTATTAAAGGGCCTGCAAGTAGGCTCAGGGGCTGGGCGCTTGATCCCCAGGCCTGCTATGCTGGCCTGGTCCCAGGGGCATGCTGAGACAGTGATTGAGACTGCATTTGGTAGACCGTGCCTATAATCCCAGTTCTTGGGAGGCTTTAAACAGGAGGATCACTATGAGTTCGATCTAGTAGTAAGACCCTGAACACCCTGTAGACCCTCCCCTAAAATAATAGAAAAAATAATAATAGATTTGATTCTGTGTTGGTGTTTGTCCCATTCATGGCCTTCTTAATTGAGTGTTACCTTTTTATTTTCTTCCAGAAGTTTTGTTTAGTGCCAAGATGGAGGAGACCTTTGGTTAACACTATGGGACATCTCAAGGCTTGAGCTTCAAAAGATACACATCTTCCTTGAACTGCTGAATGGCTCCCATTCCGCACATGCTGATAAGAGAAATAAAAAAATGGGCTAAATGATAAAAGACTGTACCTGATTCTATGGGAAACCTTAAAATGACAAAGTGAGGCTTACATCAAAAGAATGGATTAACAAATTCAGTAAACTACTTTTGTTTAACCACTTTTTTATTTGATGCCTAATTTATTATTATTATTTTTTATGTACAGACTAGAAATTAAAAGCATTCTGATGCCTTTGTGTTCTTTCCGGAACACTAGCTGACACTGCAGCAAATTTGTTTTAATTTGTATCAGTTCAGGTTTTAAGCATCTTGATTTATTTGAAAAGGGATTGTTCACAGGAAGAGAATTGTTCTGAAACATGTGCAAGACAGTGGAGACTGCTGGCTTCCCAGCTTCAGACAGTGCAGTTAGCATGTGCCACACAGCTGGGCTCCCAGAAACCCTTCACTGTCCTTGCTAGGGGCATACCGTGTTGCCTTAGGTCACATCTCTTACCCATAGAAACCGTAAGTCTCTTACTGAGTTCATGTTCATCATCATAGCAATCAGCATCCCATGGGACTGCAGTCCTGTAGCTCTTAGTGTAGAGATTTTTCCTCTGTTCTTTATAAGTAGTGCTACAACCATCTGCATGGTCATATTCTCCTTGTGTGTCATGTTGGGTGTGGCAGCAAAGCCTCGAGTCTTATTTTTAAGTGCTTTAATATTAGTATTATTTTATCAGAAGCATAAAGTTTGTCTACTGTTGCATCAATTTCCTTCCTTCCTTCCTTCCTTCCTTCCTTCCTTCCTTCCTTCCTTCCTTCCTTTCTTTCTTTCTTTCTTTCTTTCTTTCTTTTTTTCTTTCTTCGTTCTTTCTCTTTCTTTCTTTTACTGTATTTAGGCCAAGGGCTACAGGGTCTCACTACATAGTGAAACCTCGGACTCATAGTGATCCTCCTGTTTTCAGACTCCCAAGTACTGGGATTACAGGTGCAGGCCACCACACCTGTCCTCACCACTATCTCAATGCACCCTGGGGACAGGACTGGCAAGGCATGCTGGAGATTGAACCCAGGCCTCTGCACTCTGCCTAGGCTGGCACTTTAGTTCACTGAGCTATCTGGCCAGCCTTTACATTAATTTCAAATAAGAGAAAGAGCTAATGTTCAGAAGAACCTAGGTGACCCAAGTCCTGTGATAAATGCTAAAGATAAGAAGCTACTGGAATAAATTAAATATATATATATATATATATATATATATATATATATATATATACATATTTTATTCGTTAAGAATTTATTATTCATTCACTACAAGTCAGATACTTTAGGTACTAGAAATATAATTTAGATTATACTCAATATCTACTATAAAGAAAATTTTGAGATTTTTGATGACAAAATAAATGCATTTTCAGCTTTTGTTAAATTTTAAAGTAAAATCCCCAATGTGAGAAAACTATGGTACAACAATAGATGCAGACAGGAGATCTATTGTTGGATAATTTGTGCTCACTAATACCAGCCACTAGTAAGCTTTCAGCTGTATAAATATGTGCACTCAACTTAGAAAAATATCTCTGTTAGAATTCATCCATCAGTGTGACTTTAGACCTCAGTGACACAGGAAAAGTTGTGACCTTTCATACTACAATGTGCATAATGATGTCAATGACCATCCTCATGAGGGATTGTCCCATGGAATGTTCACTGTTCAGTATTATTTGTATTCTCCATGCACACTCAACTGCACATTTAGAAGTATTCTGATAAATTTCTTTGTATGCAGCTGAATCCAGAAATATTTTCAAGTTTATGATATAGGAAGAAAGACAAAACAAACTCTCTCCAGACGATATAGTATCTTACACACATAATTTTATACATACAGAGAAATAGGAGGATATTGGCCACATTACTCTCAGTTCATTTGTTTAAGAATTTTGTTTTCCTTCTCATAGAAACATGTAGATTTTTGTTCTTCTACTCACACCAATATCTCTGCCCTTTTCAGTGCTTTTCCAACTTCAACTACAGGGCACATTACTTAAGTTCACTGTTGTTTACAAAACTCAACTCTTTCATCTCATTTTCTTTCAGTTCCATTGTTCAACAAATCTCTGCCCAGCATGAGCTACATTCCTAAAATATCCTCGTATTCCTGCACTGATACTGAAGGTCTTAGAAGCAATGACCTAAGCCTTTGTTTGGCTTTTGTTTTTCTCTCTTCTTTTTGACATAATTTTTATTAACACATGTTAGTTATACTGATTAATGGGTTTCATTTTGCATAATCATACATGAATATAACACATTTTTATCATTCTTACTCTCTTCCCATCTCTTTCTCTTTCTCTCCCCTGGGCTTTTTTAACCAGCTGTGTGTAACTATGGATATTAGACCATAGGGTTCTACACAGTAACTGGGCTACTTCTGTACAAAATACTCAATGACGTATATTTTGTTTTTCATGTATCTAAAATCATATTCTCCAGGTGGGCAAAAAATACACTGAGCTATGCTTCTTGTGTGGAAAGGGAACCTTTGGCTCTCTAAGTTCAGTAACTTACTTAAGCCTTGGGTGTTTCTACACAGTCATCCCAATGTCCCCAAGGTTTCTCTTCTCTTATTCCAAGGCTCACTTTGAAGACAGTTCAAAGCAGCAGTGTTCCTGCTGTCAATGGGAGAAGTGTGTACCTTCTCACTTTACATTGGGAAAAATAGACATGGCACCAGTAATGTAACATCCATCAACCACTGAAAGGAAAATGGTCAATTATGCAGCCCAAGAACCAGAAGGAAGTCAAAAGATCATTTGAAAACAGTGAAGACATATTTTTGCATGGGTTACCACTAGGAGAGGTATGATAATCAATTGTATCTAGAAATATGAAAGTCAAGTAGAAAAAAGTCCAGAATTCTTTCTTTTAAAAAAGAATACCTCCATGTTCATTAGCAAGTTGAGACACTAGAAATCAATAATAGAACAAAGAATGTGATTTTCTTAATTAGCTAGGAGGTACCATAGAGTTTGGGGATTTCAGTTTTGATAAATATGGACTTATAAGGAGGAAAGACGGATACAAGAACAAAAAAGGATTTTTGGGTGCAGAGGAAATAATATAATGACATTTAGGCAAACATTGGCGAATGCTATAAATAGATATGAAACTGCTACTTGACTGGCCTGAAATTGCAGATATTCCTACATGCAAATATTTGGTACCATCAAGAGACACAATTTAGATCTGAACTTTGACAGATTTTTAAAACGTTTATGTATATTAACTTTCTTCCAATGCCTCGAGAGTTTCATTCTTGAATAGCTCTCTGCCTTTCAACCTTATTGTAATCATTAATTCCAAATTTTTCACTTTGACAGAAGGGTGTAATCAATGAAATACAAATGCTCTATTCTTTTTGGTCAGGACTCACTCAACTTTGCTTAAAGGGGCAAATACTTTTATATGTGGAGCGAAATTTAGAACTTGTCCAATTACTTTCTGGGTGATTTTTTTTCTTATAATAAAATGCTAGTAATTTCTGGACTAAACCACAATCTCATTAGAGTAAATGTACAGATCCATATAAAATGGAGAACTGCCCTTATAGTTAATCCTTATATTCCCCAAGCTCTACCTTCCCTCAGGCAGAACACCTGCAGTGGGCAGAAGATATCGTTCTTTTCTCAGGTTTTCACTTGTATTTCTCCTTCCCATCTTAGGTCGCCTTCTAGCTCCTCTAGTGTTGAGTTTGAGGCAAAGAGAAATAAGGAGCCAGATGTTTCTTAGTTGATAAGTGCTGTTGTGATCTGTGTGTATTTGCTAGGATTGAGAATTCCACAAGGGTAGTGTTTCCTTCCAAAGTTCTTGGGAATCTTGCATCATTTTCTTACCTGGGCACACTTAGCTACATTTCCCTTGTGTTGCACCATATCACTATTTTCTAATCATGTAAATGACTTACTTTCTCTATTGAGACTCAAGAGTGAATTTCTCAATGGTCTCTTTCCCAGAAAACACTCTTCTCTACCTTAGTAGTAAATCCCCAGATGTGTCCCCTCTGCCTCCTCAACTCTAGGAGAAAAAGACAAGCCAATGTGTTTTGGTTGTGTTCTATAACTGCATTTAGAAAACAAAGTGGATAAAAGTAATTACTCTGGAGATGGAGAGAAGAAAGATGAAAATATATGACATTATTTACTGTTGTAAACATAGAGTATGTCAGTAAAATAGTAGTTTCCATTTTAAACATCTTTGCCCATTTAGAAATCAAGTTGGAGATTAAGAGTAACAACTCCTTTCTCCAAAATTACTATTTGAGGTTTGTAGAGATAATTTCAACACAGCCAAGTAGTGAAGGCTTACAACTGAAAACACTACTTGCCTTTCACTGGTGGGAGAGTGGAGAAACTTTTGTCTACGGGCAGCTGAAGAACTGGCAAATTGAAATAATAAGAAAATGGGAGATGAAAATCTGAAACTGGACAACGACCTGAGATCCACACTTGAGATGAGAGTTAAGTAGTTGAAAAAGCTTTGGCCAGAGGGAGAATAGCTCTGCTTCAAGATATGAGGGTGCTTTTGCTATCACTGCCCATACTTCATTTCTTCCCCAGAGTGATTTCCTGTCCTAACAAGTTTGAAAACTACTGCCTTTCTCTGTTCCAATTTTGTGTGTTTGCCTTTTAAAGTTGTGTGTTTATCAGTTAGAAGATGTTGGTGCTAGCTGGAATCTCCACAATAGCTCCTTGGTTGATGCTTTGAAATACAGACAAAAGTTTGGCTCAGTACACATAAAATCTCTGTTCCTACACACTGTGCCAGACGGTGTACTAGAAAAACTAAAGTAGTGAACTGTTCTTCTTAGGACATTGATCTGGGGGTGAGACAGAAAAGTCGATTGTGTAATTCTTCCAAAAAAATCTGAGAAAAGGCGTTACAGAAGTCTGATGTTTGGAACTCTGTCTGGGGTGTTCTTTCTAAATGGCACCCTATGGAGTTATGCAATACAATGATTTTGGGAAATAGTTAAATTTCAACCATTTTTTTTTTTTCTCACAACAGTTGTTTTAACATAAGTTTCTAAATATTTGAGGCTAAATCGTCTCTTCACCTCTTTTTTTTTTTTTTGGTTTGTATGGTACTATGATTGAGCTATATTCCCTGCCCCTTTTTATTTTTTGTTTAGACAAAAGGTCTTGTTAAGCCACCAACTTGCCCAGGAAAGGCTCAGACCTACAGGCCCCAACTCAGCTGCAGGAAGCCTGGGGTTACAGGCCAGGCCACTGCCTCCAGCCTCCATCTCCTACTTACAAGACTCTGGTAGCAGTATAGTGGAAGGATAATGGATTGACTCGTAATTGTCTTTATTTTAGTTAAAATGAAAAACGTTAAAATTATAGCTGCAGCATTCTGTAACATTAGTTTAAAGGATGTATTTGGAAGAAAATGCTTACCTGGAGAAAAAAAAATGTAATGCAAACAAATAGCAGTAGACAGAATTTTGTTTTGAGTTGTTGCTTACGATTTGGTCTTTAAAAATGAAAAAGTCAACTTTCCTGTATAAATTGATTTCAGTACAGTTTTAGTGAACAGTATCTTCCAAATAATTGCGCACTACATTGGATTCAACAGATATTTGGTGAATATAAGCTTTCAGATTTCAAGCTTCCCTACATTGGGTGTTTCATTGCTCTCATTTTAAATAACTGTAGAAAATTATGTTGGACTGTTTTATTATTTGCTTTTATCATTAAAAGATTCCCAAGGGGCATTACTTCTAGTTGGTTTACAATTTGGTTATTTTACTTTCTGTAATATTTCTGATTCTGAAGTTCACATTTAAATTTTATGAAAGTGGGGAATGACATGATTTCTATGGTGTCATACTGAAGTTAGTAGTAGGGAATTGGAATTTATATTTGGTGAGTTAGCATACTTTAGATAAGAAGAAAACAGTTTCATATAGGAAAACTTCAGGAAGCACTGTAGAAATATTGTTTAGGGATGGTTTGCCACAAACAGCAAGTTTATATTAGGGTTGAAAGTGTAGTTTATTCTTGGCACATTCTCAGCATTTTGATACTAGATTGTGGTGGTAAATACAGTAATATCAGTTTCACCAGACATGAAGAAAATAAAAGGGTAGAAACTTGAATAAGTGTTCCTGGTTCATTATTTAGGGATGTAATTGCTACTTAATATGCATTTTTCTTGTTTTTGTTGTTGTTCTTGCTGATAGTCAAAGCCTCACTGTCTGTTAAATATGAAGTCCAACATTTTTCCTTGAACTCCTTTTGGCCGGCACACTCCAATCTCTGGAATCTCACTCTGCCTGTGTAGAATGGTGTTCTTCTGGAAGACGACACTGCCCAGTTCACCAGTCTTCCAGTCTTCCACACCAGTTGCTCCCACCCAGGGGAGATGGACTTCTCAGGGGCTCATGGAGGTGCCTGCACCATCATGGCATGAGGCCCTGCTGGTCCTGGATTTGTGACAGTGACCCCTGGCCTCAAGTTTCATTCTGGTGGGTTCCAATTTAATTTATATGGTAGAATATTCTTCAAACTCTGAAATGAAACCAGGTGAGAGACAGTTGAACAAATCCATCAGTAGCATGATGGCATAAGTGAGAAGGGGGAGAAGGCAGAGTCACAGGTGCTACGTTTGGCCAAATGAGCAATGTCAAGGATTTTCTTGGGATTGTTGGGTAAGTGTTAGAGAAAAACAGCTTCCACATATCCACCCTGCACAACTGGGTGGACGACAGCATCACTTCCTTCTCAGGGAATCAGTTGCAGAACCAGCAAACCCTAGAGGGGATGTGGGGACGGCACGGCTGCCCATGGACTGTAATGGTGCACGCCAAGTGCACGCAGTAGGATCTGTACTTTCACATTCAATCCTTCTCCGGACTAATGTTGCATGGTGTGGAACTGTGCTCCTCTGAGACTGGGCAGAGGCAGTCAGCTACAACTTTTAGTCACCAGTCACACGATGCTGAGTCTCTTTGGGAATGATGACATTGTGCAGCATGCACTGGTGTGGAGTGCAATGCTCCAGTAGTCCACTGTATTGAGAATATTGTTGGCTTTGATATTTTTCACTGAAGATGAGGTAATGGGACATAACCCTACGTTGAGAACATCTAAATTGGAATTTCTGCATTTTGGTTGCTTCTGAATAATCTAAAAATATAATGTCAACTGGTATTTCAATGAATTCTTTTAAAGTTTAATTAGAAGATTAGACAAAAATTAAGATGACAGTCTAAATACACAAACATATTTGCTCCATAGTTTCTAAAAATGTAGGTATTTAACTTAATAAAATGAGTTACTTTTAGGGCTGACCAAATAGCTCAGTGGATTACAATGCCTGCAAGCAGGTGTAGGGACTGAGAGTCCGATCCCTTGGGCCTGCCCTTCTCACCCCACCCCTAGGGCACACTGAGACAGCAATTGAGACTGAGCATGGTGGCGGCGTAGGCCTGTGTTCCCAACTCATGGGAGACTGTAAACAAGCGGAACACTGAGTCTGATGTAGTAGTGAGACCCTGAACACCCTATAGACCCTCTCTTAAAAAAAGAGTCACTTTTAAAATGCTATCTATTTGTGCTTGTCTGCCAAGCACAAGAGCCAGAGTTCAATCCCTGGTTCTACAAAAATAAAATAAATTAAATAAATAAATAAATAAAATACAATTTTCCATTCAAAAGGATTTAAGCAGTGGAGTGGCCATCAGTCATTATTATGGTAAAAGGGTTCACTGGGAGCTTTCAAAATCTCCAAGTTTTTCCTTACTTTTTTTTTTGCATTATACAAAATATGGAAAATTTCCAGTGTGGGTACATAAGAAATCTGTGTTCTGCTAAAGTCAATGCTTCGGTAATTCTCTGAGAGATGCTAAGAGTTGTTGGAAGAATGCAAGGAGCCCACTTAGCTGCAGGAATAAATCTCAGGACTATTGCAGTGATGGGTGGACAAATGGCAGAAAAAGAGGACAGCCTGTAATGGACCAGAGGACTCACACACTGGAAAGGGCATGAGAGGTGAGTGAAGAGGACGTGTCAGATCATGGTCATGCAATTTACATGCTTCTTCAATTTGGTTTGGGTTATAAAATCTGTAACATTCATATATGTTCAAGGAAGAAATTTACATATTCCAATTTTACAAAGAAATATAATAAGTGCAACATTTTGGGAAGTGCTTTTCATATATATGAATATAGAGCTGATAACATAAAGTGGTTACTACTACCCACAGTTTGCCTCTTATGTCACATATTGCATGAGTGACCATAACTTATAAATACATCACATGTTGATTTGAGGATGTGGTATTACAGTAGAGTGCCTGCCTAGTTGCACAAGGTCCTTGTTTCGATTCCCAGCAGCAAAACAAACAAATAAAAAAATCAAAACTCAGAATAAGTAGAAAAACAAAAGAGCTTATTATATTGGAGAGTTTTTTAAAAGTGCATGAGTGGAATTTTACATGTGTATGGATACACATGCTGGGACACACATGGTGTCATATTTGAAATATGAAAATGTGGTACAAGTTTTATACGAAATTTTTATGGTTATCTGATACTGAAGTATTTACAAAAAGAACGTATTTATTTATTTCTTTATTTATCTTTCTATAACTTGCATACATGATGAGAAATTCAATTTAGAAATCAGTTGAGACTAAAAGTTACTCAATAACATTTACTGTTTTTTAATTTAATTTTTTTATTTTTAGGCAAAGGTCTACAGGATATTCAGGGTCTCACTACTAGATTGGACTCCTAGTGATCCACCTGTTTACAGCCTCCCAAGAACTGGGGTTATAGCACCACCACACCCAGTCTCAGTTGCTGTCTCAGTGCACCTGGCAGGGCAGGCCTGGGGATCAAACTCCCAGCACCTGCAGCTGCTTGCAGCTGTTTTAGTCCACTGAGCTATTTGGTCTACATTTATTGCTAAATGACAAAGCATGTAACTCATTGCAGTCCCTGAACCGCAACTTAGCAAATACTGAGCAGAGTTCTCCCCTTTAAGCCAGTTAAGCAAGGAAGGACCTAAGCTGGGTGCCACAGTTACTCATCCAACTTAAAGTTTGAGAAGAGGTGGGATACGATGTCCCAGTCCAATCTTCCCAGCAGAACAATCTGAGAGGACATAATGGATGATCTTGGAACAGGTTCCCGGACCAAAGTCTCCTGATTTTTCCTCTTCTTTTTAAAAATCTGTGCTCATTTGTGAACTGACAAGGAGTCTATACCACAGTAAAATTCTCTCTCTAGTCTTTGCAATGACAAAGAATGCTGGGAAAATCCATTCTGACCAGTACTGTGTGGCTTTGTCTCTATAGCAATTATGCAGTAAGTATGTGAATGACAATGATCCAGATGGTTTTCTGGGGCTGCAGTTATGAAGCCATAGCTTGTTATGATTAGATCGAGTCTGTCTTTCTGAATTTTCCCAGGTCCGAAGCTTATTCCCGTTGCAAGCCTTCCATGGTAAGGGACACCACCTCTGCACCTGAAACCCATTTAAAATCTCCACCGCCCATGGGAGTATGGTTCAGTCTATGCATTGTTTGGAAGTGACCAGCTCCGGCTTCCAGGGCATCAGGCCATCGAGACAGTCGGTTGGTAGAGGCTGATTATCTCCCAGATGTTCCAGCCAGACACTTCCCAGCTTCAGGGCAGGAAATGCTTTGTAACAATTGAGATCTTACTTTCTGATACAGATATCCTAGCAGATAGTCTCTTAGATATTCAAGAAAGAGTATGATCTGAAAAATGTGAGGGACAACCGACTTGGGGGGGGCTTCTGTCCCTCTCTCAGATAGGAGCTTTCTTTCCCTCAGTAAATATATTCTGCTGAAAAAAAAAAGAAAAATATTTTCATGGGAACCATTCATACAGTGAAATATTCGAGCTAAAAATCACTTCATCCAATTCTTTCAAATGCATGCTAAAAGACCAAAGAAACATTTCCATTCATCTATAAATTACATTTTGAGAGTTTGTCTGCTTCTAATGAATTACTCCTTTTTTTCATATAAATGTGGATCTCCTCTACAGTTGCATGTTTTTACCATACATAGATCTAAAATGATTTTAGTAGTTTTAAGGAAATCATGGAAAATCTACATAATTACATATACTCCCAAAAAATGTTATTTTTTGGGCACATAAATAACATTCGAAGAGAACATAAAATACTATAAAAATTAAAAAGGAGAGAGAGAGAGGAAAAAGTAAGTATTAATGGTTCCTTTTAACAACAGAAATCAGCAGTACAATTATCCAAGCTATCATATATGTATGTTTCTTTTCGCCTTTGCCTCATCCCAGTTGTTTTACATTCCGTTCCCTCCCCTCTCCATGCACAGATCTATCCGCATTCACACCAGTCTTCTTTGATTTCTTTTACATTGCAGGTAATACATCTCTCAGAAGGGGTGGTCAAATAGTTCAGTGGATTAAGTGCCTGCAGGTAGGCTCAGGGGCCTGGGCTTCAATCCTGCTATGCCAGCCCCACTCCCAGGGCACACTGAGATAGCACTTGTAATCCCAGCTCTTGGGCAGCTGTAAACTGGTGGATCACTATGAGTCTGATCTAGTAGTGACCCTGAACACCCTGTGGACCCTTCCCTAAAATACAAAAAAGTAAAAATATAAAAAAAAGCTCCCACATAAAATGAAAATTTTATTTCTTTATTTATTTGGTATAGGATCTTGTTAAACAGCTTGGTCTCATAGTGATTCTCCTGTCTCAGCCTCCCCAGCACTGGGATTATAGACATGATCTTCCATGTTTGACCTCTGTGGCTGGCTTGGCACAGGGCCTACATGGCATGTGGTACTGGGGATCAAACCTGGGTCCTTGCTTTTGCCAGGAAGGCGCTTAGACTAGCAAGCTATTTTTCTGGCCAAAAGGAGGATTTTAATTTATATTGTAAAATAGTGACATTTGAGCTAATTTCATGAGTACTTTGAATAATAGGTTTTCAAATTATGAGGACTTTTCTTGTTATTACTCTTTGATATCATTTGAAAAACAGAAGAAATTTGAAAATAAATTAAATACTAAAAAAGGAAGAATGTGTTGTCCAATAAAATTAAATGAGTGGGGGGCAGTGAGATAGCTTAGCAGTCTAAGGTGCCGGCTTAGGTAAGCGTAGTCAGGCACAGGGGACCAAGGTTTGACCAGCACCCCATGCCACACCAGCCCCTGCACCCTTCCCCCTCCAAAAAAGAACTGAATGGAGGAGTAGCAGGACAATGCCCAAATATGCGCCTCTTCATTTTTACTTTGATTTTCCTAATTTTTATTTTATTTTATTTTTTATTTTACCAGAATGTCTCCTCCAAAGGTCCAAGGCTCAGGAAGAAGGGAAAAGTAACACATTAAAGTTAATGGATAGGCACATCTATTTGGGAACATTATTGAAAAAGCCTCAACAAAGTTTGAGACACCAAAATCACCTGTTCAGTGACACGCACCAGCTCTTCCAGGATGTGACTAATTTAAATACCTGCAGTGTCTAGAGTACAAGTGAGGCGTTTCACATTGGTAGAAGGGTGTTGCTTGCTGTAGAACTATTTGCCCACCCTCATCGAGTGGTTCTTGTGATATTTTTCAATAATTAAAACTAAGTTTTACATTTGTTCCGCACACAGTGCGTCTCTTATGTCTGTCCATATTTTGTAGTATAGAAGAAAGTGAAAATGATCAGGAATGAGAAAAAAAACAGTTCCACCCCTTCTTCTTCACTTCCTTCTTCAGCTTCTTTTGTAGACTGATTCTCCCATATAACAGCCTGAGCTTTCTTATACATCTCCTCCAGCACGTCTGGAGTTACACTGTTCTTTATGTGCTGAGGGAACTGTTTCTTGTAAGCATCTTCATCTTCTCCATTAGGTAACGCATATAATCTGTGACAGTCTGACCCATGATGTGCATCCAGTGTGCTTCTGCATTGAGCTCCTTGCTTTTAGAATCATAACCAGGGAATCTTTTGGTACCATGAGAGATAGAAAAGCCTCCATCCACAGCACCCTTTAGGGCTCCAGAAACTTTATTGCCAGTTGTAGCTCTGGCAGGGCCTGCATCCAAATAGCAGGTGAACGCACCTGGTTTACCATCAGTGCTTTCCTCATAGTATTAATCTCCAATGACCTCCCCTTGGCCTTCCTAGATCTTATCCATGCCAAACCTATTGAGAAGCCTGCAGGGCAGCAGCAGGCCAGTACAATATGCTGCAGCATAATTTGTTAGGCCAATATTCACACCATATTTTGGTAGTTCATGTGCATATGCTGCCCAGACTATCATATCTCCTTCAATATGGGCATAAGCAATCTGACAAATGATATTTCTGTTAGTTACACTATCATCCTGTATTTAGGTATAATTATTTTTGTCCTGTATTATCAAGCATTTCCTAGTATAGTTTTGCCCTCTCATTGTCTTCTAAACTTCACTTGATATCTCTTAAACTAGGCCTTATTCTTGACAACCTTAACAAAACCCATCCTGTGTAATATAGATCTGTGTCCTCAGCCCTACACAGACCTGCTGGCCTCAAAACACGTGTAAGAGGTCATCTTAAGAGTTATCTTCAATTCAGCTTATGATTTTATGTTCTCTAAGGCATTGAGGCTGCTTCCATCAATTAGTTATTAAATAGCTAAGACACAAAAGATGAAGATTTTCCCATCACTTGTGACTGGGTAAGCCTCACTGGCATCCTCTGTTTCTCAGATCAAGTGTGTCCGTCTCATGATTCTTTGAAGTTATTAGCTTCTTAGAACCTTGCTTTGCAACTGTTTCCTTCCCGGGCTTGAGTACAAAACATTGCCACTGTGGGACATTAACAAACGCAGACACAGCAGGCTCATTATTTTAGAAAGTTCACTAAAAATTCTGTGGGGGTTATGAACAGTAGACACAATATGAAGGAGCTACTGTTTTTTCTGTGTGGCTTCAACCCAGGTTTCACTTTTTGAGACCAGCAGATTTCCCAACTTCAGCTTCTAGAACAAGCTGTAATAGTTCATTTCTTGGGGACCTGATGTACTCAAGGTTTAGTACTCTTCTTCACCAGTGATTCCTCCTACTGGACACCATTCCACCTGCTGAGAATTCTGATCTCAGCCACCTTGACTCTTCCCAGCCCTTTGCCCTGTCTTTTCCATGATGATTACTTTTCAGAAGTATTTATAATCTATCTATTGACTCATCTCTCTCTCTGTCTCTCTCTCTCTCTCTCTCTCTCTCTCTGTCTCTCTCTCTCTGTTCGGGTATGGGAGAGGATGAGGGGAAGAGAGAAAAACTCCCTTTCTCTGATTTATATATTTCAGTGGACGTGTAAATACTACATGTGATGTATAATATAATACAATAATTTCACATAATAAGGTTACAGAGGTAACTGCTTCATATTAGCTGTGCTACAGAAAAAAAATTTCCAGGCTTAGAAATGGTTTATTATTTCTTTGTATACACATTATTTAGGTTCATCCATGTGCCATTCTTGCATTGCATTGTTAGATATAAAGCATCCTTAGTATGATGGAGCAGATATGCCTTCTTACCTTGATGAAGAAAAATAGAGCTAATGTTTTTCTGTTCTATTACAATTAAGAAATAATTAGGTACCATATTTACCTCTTTCAACTTTATGTCTCTTCTGCTCTGTGGAGCAATCCATCACCTCAGTTTTGTTTATGATCCCTTTACTCCTCAGTGAGATGCTTTTAAAAGTAGTTGTTATTTGTCTTTTGTTACCCCTGGCTTTCCATTCTGCTAGATGCTGTTAGTAGCAATTGAAACTGATTGCTAGGGACCACTGTACAGTTCTTGACCTCGGCTTGACTTCTTCCCATCTTGGAATTCAGAAGCTCCTGGAAGAGCCTTATTCAAAGGGCACCTAGACTGGGTCTGAATTTTCTATCTCTTGCCCCTTTGGCCATCTTTATATGTGTGTATCTTTATATGAGTGTCATTGATACACATACCACATCTTTATGACTATGGACAGTCTTTGCTTATTTCAACTCCAATAGAAGCAGGCTCAAAAAGTCAAGATGGCATTGTAAGCAACTCATGGAACACTGTAGAAAGGTTTTTAAAAACACCTCTGTGCTAGTTGTAAATAAATCCATGAAACAAAGGGGACTTGGAGTCTTCCAAACTTCCTCTTATCTGTGTTTACACCATCAGGGAGATAAGAGTGGATGGAATATCATTGTTGGGGAGAGAAACCCAAGTTATGGAGCAGTGCAGAGAGAGTAATGGGAGAGAATACTGTTAGCAGAAATCAGTGGCTTAAGCAGTGAGAATAAAGGCCGTGGTGCTTTGTTGCTAGCTTGTTCAAACCAGAAGGCCTTCTCTGATGTGGACTTCAGCCAGTGAGGTCCTCCAGAGCCAGAACCTCTCTGGACACATTGTGTGGAGACCATGTCCTAACTGGCGAAGTGAAAGGCCTCTTCTTATTTCCCCTGCAATGCATCTATGAGATACTTCCTAGGTCACAGTGGAATAGGCTTTCAAGCCGAGAGATGCTCCTAGGACCTAAAGGCTGACCCTGAACATCCCTGCGTGATGCAAGATCTTCAGAGGTGATGGGACCTCTTCTCATATGTGTCACTGAAATGTTTATTGGCTTGGATGATTCTATCAGCCCTCAGCATCTTCTATATTTTATATAACTTATTTTTAAAAGAAAAAAAAAACAATGCCTTTCTACTATCTGAAATGCCTAAGAGGGAAGGGTATTATCTTAAAACATTTTGATCCTAGAATGACAGGAAGGAAGAAAAGTGACATCTATATTAGAGAAAACTATTATGGTTTGTATCTAGATGCCCCCCCAAGCCTCATGCATTCATGGGGTAGCTTCTAGAGTTTGTGATTAATTCATGACCCAAGGATTGTGGGTATGAATGCTATCCCTGCCCTGGCTTGACGATCTGCATTACAATATGAGGAGGGGAGGGAGGTTGCAAATTGCCACAGTTACTGCTTCACTCTCTGTTCTTTACTGTTTTCTGCCACCACAAATGGTTGCTCCTACCCTGTGTCGCTCTGCCTTGGAGCCAGTAGAGTATGGACTGAAACCTCTACTAACTGTGAGCTAAATAAACCTTTCCTTCCCTAATTCTAGGCATTGGATATTCTGTCCCAGCAATGAAAGAAGAGAAACTAAAACACATATTAAGTTTAAAAAAGAACACAGCATTTATAACCCCGACGGTTATTGTTATCACCATTCAGTTGACTGAGTGCATCATCTTCTGAACCTTCAGGCACATTGGTGGGATCCCAGTTAGCGGTAAGCATCTGTGGTAAATTATTGACAAGTGCTCTCCGAGAGTTGGAAAACTGAACCAGTAGTGAGCAGCTATCTGCGGTGAGCATATCCTTGTCATATTATGAAGTCAAACTTTTCTCTGGCGGGAAGCTGTTTCTGTATGTGGTTGTATGGCCAACTTAGTAGTCAAGATGATTCCAGTATGCCATGTATTTCCACTCTGGTTGATTATATATCTACTGGCTGCTGGTTGCTTGATCCAAAAGGTGCTGATGTGTTGGTCCTGGCCTTCTTACCTGAGAGGCAACCTGGCCTCTGGCTATTCTCTGACCAGTCTCCTCATTGATCTCAGGATGGATCTTCACAACTGGTGCTGTCATGCTGATGTTCCTGCTGTCAGATGTGTTCTCTTTGGTTAGCCTCTCTCTCAGAAGCAGAGCCAGAGACTAACTTCCTTTGGTAGAGAATTTACCATGGAAGTATTTTCAAGAGAAATATATTAAAAACTGAATAAAAGAAAAATAGGTAAAAATGATTTTTCAGTGTAATCTTGAAAGGCACTGCAAAATTTGAATGACACTGCAGAGCCTGTGCTTCCTCAAAAGAAGGGGCAAAACTTTTGTGCGCTTCCTCAAAAGAAGGGGCAAAACTTTTGTGCCTCTGTACCAGTTATCATGCTCTGGTTGTCGAGGGTCAAGGTAAAAACACCAGATATCTTTAATCAAAACCAGTCGTGATATTCCATGGAAGGATGCAGGTATATGCCTTTATCAAACCATCCATGTATTTTGGAAAGGTATCAAGAAATCTGATAACATACATATTACATTTAGAGCTTGTTAACCCATAAATTTTGTAGGGAATGCAGTAATTCCTTTACATGTTTAATCTAATATAGTCTTAATAAAAAATTCCATGAAGCTGTTTTTCCCTGCATTACTCATTGAGAACACTGACACTTAGAAATGTACCCAGGCCAGTTCACACCGAATTATGAGTAAGAACTAAAATTGGAAGCCAGGCTGTGCAAGGTGCCCTAGGGTGGCACAATTCCACATGGACATGCTGAAGTGAGATCCAGATGGGATGTAGAGCCCAAAGATGCAAATGTTGTTGTCATTTATGCTTAGTCCCTTTTATGTGCTGTTACTTTTATTATTATTATGTTGAACACAACATATTAAAGCTGGTGAAACTCCACACAGAGTGGGGTGACTGCAGGCGCCCTCATCTTAGAGCACATCACTACCTCAAGCTGTTGGGGCAAAAAAGTCCTCCTTGATTCCTGTCCAGACTCTAAAGTCAACTTCTGTATTTCCAGTGTCACTGCATTGTGAACCTATCTTTCCCTTCTTTACACCTCTAATAACCTTTTCATCCATTGGTTCTCGGGATTGCACCCAAAGAGACCTTTATAAATATACACACTCTGCTCCAAACAGGCAGGTGTTAAAGGAGTCTTCGAAATGTATCCAGGTGCTCTGTGGGTCTGATTATTTACTTACGCTGTTTCTTGCATCTTCAGGGAGTTGACACCACATTCATCCTACAAGTGTCTGCTCATCTCTAATCTAAGCCTCCCTTGCTATTCTCTGCCTTGGCCTAGTGGATGAGGTGTCTCGCCCACTCTAGCACTCCTGTGTGGAGGTCACCCGCAGTAGCCTATTAACGAATTCACATCTAGTGTATGTCAGTCATCTGTAGATGTGGGGATCTGAATCATTTTGCATTTTGTGGGTCTTTTCTCTTTACAGCCTGTGTTCACACGTATTGATTTCATTTTTACCTTATAAAGTAAACAACAGTGTTACTGCTGCTTCACAGATAGGGAAGTGCCCCGAAGCTATCACATCCACTATCTGGTAAATAGAATCCTAGGTTCTGATAAAAGCAGTCTTGTCTTCCCAGGAGGAGAATGCTGTGCAGTGACAATGAGAGGCTGACAGAGGACCTGAAATATACTATTGGAAGGCAAAGGAAGGGGCAAAAAGAGGATCCTAACAGTCAAGCTAAGGCTCTCAAAACAGCTCATGGCATATTTACCCATTTACATGTGTTTCCTTCCAGGTAGTTTATCAGCAAAACTATTGCTGAACCAGAATAAAATATCTGAGTATGTTTAAGTGGAAATTATTATGCCAAGGATCTGGAGCCTAAATAACCTGGATCATCCCTGCAGCACTTGGCTTTTTTTTCAGACTGACAAAGCTGAGTTTTAGCTTCAAAACAAATTTTCCTTCTAAGATACACAGGTGGGGTTTCCAGTGATCACATTCTAAAGAAAAATAAAAATAAATATCATAAATCCTTCTATTAATGCACAAATAGTGACAATCATAAAAATAATTTTATTTAAAGATATTAAAATAATCTTTCTCTATGGTCTTTGTATCCATCTGAATACCACGCATACTCATTAAAAAGGCAGGAAAAGCATCTCAAATATTTTACTCTTATTTTGATTTCTCAATATGATTATAGCAATAAGGAAATCACTCAGAACAACTGTGTTGGAATCTTAGATGCCTATCAGCTTGCCATTTCTTGGGGGAAAACACCTGAAACCTAATCATTCCATGCCATGAAGGTGCAAGACCCCTATGTAGTGGCGGGGCTTGGATGACTGTCGCATCTTTTTTTAAAGAGCAAAAAAAAAGGCACAAAATTTCAAACAAGATAGTAGAAGGGTAACAATTGTTAATACATTGCTATCTATAAATAAGTTACTCAGAGTACAAACAATGTTAATACAAGCCTTTCTTTTCAGTGAACTAAAGGGAATTAGTGTAACTATCTTAACCATCAGGTAAATTTATATTTTTTCTTTTCTTTTTCTATTTTTCCCCATTCCTCCTATCCCAGTCTCTTTTTCCCTTTGATGTTTCTTCACATCTTACAAAAGTATTGTAGATTTTGGTTCTTCTCTACTCTTTCGGTTTCTTACACTGGAGGGAACATGATGTTTACACACGTGTAATGTGACATCTCTTAAAACTGGAATATGTTTCCAGGTTGGTTCAGTACCCCCAAAACTCAAGGAACTCTAAGATTTTCTTACATACATAATTTTATAATTGTTGCATGTATATAAACTAATATATAACTTGATCTATACGTAGAAAGTAGATGTTTTTGTGAGTAGGATTTTTTTTTTTTGTTATCTTGATCAAGTAACTAATCATGACTGAAATGTTTAAGAAGAAGAATGTGTTGATTAACAATTAGATAGTGTTGGGGTTTTTCCAAATGTTTGGCTATGAAACTTGGGTAATTCCCATTAGTTTTGGAAGAAGTAAAATGTGAAGTAGGTAGAAACTACAGATTGAAAACAAAAAGCTGACTTTTGGTCACTTGTCAAAATTCAGAATGAATCAGTGGACTTGGAGTTAGTGTGCCAACAATTTACCATTTAGTTATAAGGTGTAGGGTAGACCATCTGTCGGTGTGCAGTAACACCCTGCATATTTTATTACTAAGTTTTCAAATAGCTATTTTCATATAAGGTTAACAAAACCCTGGAAACTAGTTGTAGTCTAGGGTCTCTTGGTGTTTTAGAAATTTATGTTTAGCCAGTTCCACAGAGTCAATGTCAAGAGAAGCTTGTAAATGAAGCCAAGTGTTTGGGAAGTGCCTTTTGTGTTTGCTGCCATCAGCATGTGGCTGTTAAGGTTTTAGGTAGTTTGTTGGGGAGGGCGTTTTGCGACCCTGTGGGCATGGTTGGGTGCTTGTGGCGTGCGACTCTTAGTTTAAAAGTCAGGAGCTTTCTCCCCTTTTCACTCCAGTACAAATGGAGACCAGGAACACTGCACGAGGCTCCATCTCCCCCGAAGCAGCAAGGCCGGGAGAAGCACAGGAGAGGTACAGCAGGTGTGGGCGGCCGCACTGAGTGCTGAGGCAGGGAGAGAAACCCTTCCAGCTGGCAGCGTCTCAGGTGCTGGGATTACAGGGGTACAGCACTGCCCCTGCATGACTTTGGTTTTTCTGGTCATCATGACCTCCCAAACATATCCCAAAGAGGAAATGTGGTTTCTCAATTCCTTGGTGGCTGTTGTCTTGGAAAATATCAGCAAAGATCACCAGGGACTGAGTCTGCAGAAGCTGGGGTGATGATCATGACTTCTTTATCAGTAAATCCTGTCTTTATGATTTCCAAGTTAAATGAACATGAGAGGTATTCATAAGACTAGAAGAATATTTTACATCAAATGCACCAAGGATCTGGAAATGTAAAGAAAGTCTTATATAGCCTCCATGATCTTAGTAAGCCTACTTAAATTTGCATGTATCTTCCCATGAGGTTCCTGAGGAAATGTCCAAATTTATAAAGAAATCATGAAAAGTTGTGTGCCTACCATGCCAGCGTTCCTGGAGACAGAGGTAGGAGGACCATAAGTTCAACTTCAGCCTTGGTGGTGTAGGGACTTAGTTTCATTCTATCTCAAAATAGAGAATAGGAAAAGACTCTGGGGATATAGAGAATGCTAGGGTGCTGAGGGCCATCACTGCCACTCCTGCACCCCCTAACAAAAAGGAAGAAAGAAAGGAAGGAAGAAAGAATCAGTGGAAATGTCCTCATTAGTTTATGAGTTAGTAAATAATACTTTTCACTTTCACACAAGGTTTGGTGCAGGACTTAAGGAAGTTTGTAAAAGGTTTGGGTCCCTAGAGAAGAACCCTAACATAACCACATTCCCTTTCTGAGATTCAGGCAACTTTGGTGGTGCTCTCGTAAAAACTGTATGACGTTATTTATGTTGCTAGAAAAAATAGAGATTGCTCTCTTATATCATCAAATGTTCTACAAAGAGCAGGAAAACATCCTGTTTTCTTTTGCAGCTTCCTTTTTAAGTGAATTGGTTATGGAAATTGGTGTCTTTTTTTCTACAATACTACCAGTACATGTGAAAGTAATTGATAAATTGAGGCCATATTTTGGCTGAAAAGGAGTGAATATTTTAGGATGAATTGCCTCATAAACATACTTCTGATTATCTTCTGTTTTAGAATAGACAAAACAACAACTGTGGCCAAAAGAAATTTAAATATATATTTTCAGAAATAGCTAAATCCCCTTTTCTTTGT
>PVKA01030520.1:0-27234 GCA_004027165.1 Ctenomys sociabilis | reverse complement strand
TGTAGGTCTGTAATATCCTTTTGAGTAAATACAATATTTGAATGATTACTTATACGCACACATAGCAACTCTCCTAGTGATATGTACATATAACTTTACAAATAGAAAGTGTTATCCTTTCTCAGCAAGTGTCTGTCTTATCTACTGGTTTGGAAAACCGCTTCATTCTGAGGTACAAATGTAAAAGCTCCATAACACCTTTAACAGATATAAAGTAGTTCTACTTACACTTGCATGGAGTTTTCCTTTTTTTGACATCGCTAAAAATTTGTTGCTGAAAACTCCTCGTATTCCTACAATCCCCTGAGACACAGCAAATATTTCCAAAATACCTAGGATGACAGAAATCCCAAAATAAAACACAGACTCTTCTATGTATCATATGAAGAATTAAATTTCTACATATTCTTTCTATTCTTTATTACTACGATTAAAAAAGAAACAGTTTTTAATGCCTTCACTTTGGGTGACTTTCACTACACTTTAAAAAAGGCTAACATTTATGTTCATTTAAAATGATTACCTTCAATATAAAAAATTTCACCCTCTTCATCCACAATCTCTCTCTCTCTCTCTCTCCTTCTCCCTTTCTCTGCAAATGATAACATTGTTTTTACTAAACAAGGGCTTGGTCATAGAATCTTTTCAAGTTCTAAAGGAATTGGAAAAACATTATTTTCCCCAAATTATTTTTGAAATGATTCTCACTCATTATTTTTTCATTGAAGATAATACATTACTTGTGTTTGTGCTGGGGCTCAAACTCAGGACCACGCATTGGCCAGGCAGGAGCTTCTGCTGCTGAACTGTCCTCCCAGGTAATACATTACTTTTAATATTAAAGCAAAAACTTTTTTTTCACAAGTAGTATGAGAAATTCAAAAGTCTGGCATAACTCTTATTTACATAAAAAATCCTTTTTCTCTAATCATAACAATTAAAGAGTATATATATTTATACCATGCTTAATTACTGAGTAGCTTATTTAAAGACTATACATAAAAAGTACTAAAAAGAAAAGATGATTTGGTGTCATTAGCTTGGTAAAGTTTTTAATGGATTATTCTTTGAGATATTTTGCATTTTGGATCATTTTCTTGAAAAAAATGAGTCTTTATTACATTATTGTTTATATTTTATATTTTATAGCTAACATTATCAAGTCAATATCTCTGTTTCATGTGGTAAGTTCATTGTCAACTGGATGAAGAAAATCATCACAGTTTCATAAAATATTTTAAGAAAATGAAACTCATAGTTACATATATTGGTAAATCTTTCTGCTTACCATAAATTCACATGTAATATTATAAGTGAAAAGTATTGTATTTTTACTATCTCAAGTAGCAAAAAAAGAAACAAATAAAAAGAACAAAATGATATAGTTACAAGAGCTAAAACATGATTTGTCCCAGAAAGGAAAGAGAGAAAGGACACCTCAGTATTTCAATCTGCTATTCTCAGCATATATATCACAGCAAGATACTTCACTGAAAAAATTCACTAGGTTCTGTCAAAAATCAGAATCTGTTCCTACAGTATTTGAAGTGCATTAAAAAGTTTTCAATTTAGAAGAAGGTTATAGATACATCTATATAAATATAGATGAATAAACTTAAAGAGCATTTATATTGTATAATGCAAGCTAAGCATCTATAATTATAGCAAATATTGCTGCTTATTCAATTTGGTTTCTAAAAATTCTTGATTAAAAATCATGAGAGAACTTGGGAGAAAGAATATAGCTAAAAACCTAGACTTTGTGAAAAATATTCTTATCCCAGAGCAAATAAAATACATCTCACAAAATCTTGAAATAACAGCTTGTTTTAATAAAGAAAATTAAAGAAACCATTTTTGCTTTTAGGTAGATAGCATCATAGGAATTTGTGTTATAGTCTTTTCCTTTGAAATGCTATTCACAATAGATTTTGCCACACATTCAGAGGCATTGCCATTTTATCAAATAGCAACAAAGCACACGGAATTTATGATGTACAGCATTTACCTTTGGAAATTAAGCTACAAAGATGTATTACATGTGGTGTGTTTAACTTTATACAAAGTTAAATTGCAAAGATGTAATGTTATAATTATCATTAAAATATGACTACAACAGGTGATACAAAGTAATATTTCTTTCAGAATTACAAATGATACTGAGAACATCAGTCATAATTTAAGATATCTGGGAGATTAGGGATATGATTAAGAATACTATACAAATGTGTCCAAGAAGAACGTGAAGCGTTGTCTATGTGGTGGAACGATCAACACCAAAGATACATATGTGTCCTCCAGTTCACCTATGACTACAAACTGGTAATATTTTATTCCATTATAGGGAGAAACTACCTGCTTTTTTACATTCAAATCAATGGCATATTAATAAATATATGGTAGGATTGAAATATAATGCTCCCAAGTATATGTGTTTGCAGACTAACTTTTAAGATGTTGAGATAGAAGGACCTTATAAGCACTTAATAAAAATACTATTGCTTTGTGTAACTATTGCTTTCTGACCACTAATACATTCTATTTTACAAGAAAGACTTCATTTAACCAGTATCTCGACATATTGTACATTGTGTGTGTTATGTATAGTTTGCACTGAAATGAACTTTAAATATGAAGATCAAAAAATATGTTTTAGTGTTATGTTATTACATATAAATGATTCATATATATATATATATATATATATATATATATATATATATATATATATTCCAGAATCAAAATACCCCTTTACATACATATACTATCCTATCTAATTTAATGAAGGATGGAAGAGGAAAGACGAGGTTAGACAAAAAAACTTCTTTTTCACACTGGCACCTTTCATACTGATCTTTGGAATCACAAGGTAACTATGACCTGATCTGAAGATCACAAGGTCTCGTCTCCTAGGGTATGCTGGGTCAGATTCTGTGAGCCTCCCAATTCACCTTTCTGATCCTGTCCCCAAGAGATCGCAAGCTCATCTATTTTGTCCATTTCACAGTGCTAAATCTAGTAACTCACCAAAGACTTAAATCCATGTACATTAAGCAAACATACCAAACTCTCAGGGAACATTTCATTAACATCAGCACTCAAAATTTTAGTGATTGCTGGGCCCTTATCATCAGGAGTCAGAATTAATGAATTTGATAAAAATTTAGTTTGCCTTATGGATATGGAAGACAAAGTTTGCCTCGCAGATCACTGTAGACCATGACTGTCTCTAGATTCAACTCTCTTCTTCGAGCCTCCCCACTCCCTCTCATCCTTCTCCCTGTCAGGGTGTGCCATGTGTTCTCAGGTAGGGTTTCCTTGCTTTTGCTACCCTCTCTTGCTGGGTGGGGTGGAGGCTCTATGTAAGTTGATCTACACCAAATCACCAGTGACTGTGTACTATCATCTTTCCCAAAGAGTTTATGTTTAACACATTTTAAAAAGGAGACGATGTTTACAAGAAGGAAATAGGCTCTTTTGGTAGACTGTCAGGATTCACACGTAGGCTGAAGGAAGGAAGATTTTCTGGTGCTGCTCGGACCATACACACTATTCAATCCCTTTCACAAGGATAGGCACAGCTTGTGAAGTAATTAAACATATATCTATGTCTCTTACTTAATCCTCTTATTTTCAAAGAGGCTGCATTATAGACTTGGTGAGTAAAATCTAGAAGATGCAGACATTGTATATATTCAGAAGCTTTCAACAACCCACCTGAACACTTCCAAAGAAAAATATTTTACAATTGAACTTTCTCTACTTGTATCCAGATATGCTATGGAAGTGGAAGTTAACAAATCTGAATCTAGAAATATCCAGTGTATGTAGCAGCTTTCGCTGATCAAATTAGTAACTGGAAATTTCTACTTGAGTTTTTCCACACAGTACATGCAGATTCTGGATTCTGCTCTATCTAGGCTTGGAGGACTGTCTAAAGTCACTATGATTCCCAAGGTGATAAATTCAGATTTGAAAAAATCAGAACACTTGTTTGGTCAAAATTTGTGACTATTAGTTTCTTAGGCAAAATACATTACCGGAACTTTTATTTTTTTCTTTATATAAATGCTTTGTGTCTAACAGCCTAATAGCCTTCGACTTTGCCTCCTTGTATTAACCACTATTGATTTCTTATTCTTCAGTGGCCCAAGAGAAATTGATGCAACTTTGGAGTGAAACTAAACTTGAAAATAAATGAACTAAGGCAACGGTTGAATTGGGTCATCTGTCTTGTCTGTCTTTCTTTACCTTTCCACAGTATTTCCTCACAATAATGGTTTGTATGCAATGAGCTTGAGTCCACTTCCCATCTTCAAAACTCTAAGTTACTATTATGCAAAAGAAACTAAAAGTAAGCTAAACAATATACCTAAGCGACTTTCAAAGCCCATGGCCACAGTATGCATTGTGTGCTAAAACTGGAAAATATTCACAACTTGCAAAAGCATTTATTATCAAGTGAGAATCAGGAAAAACATACATGTTTATCTGTTATATAGGAAAAATCTCATTATTGGGCTTAAAATAACCTGTCAGGGTGCAGTTTCTTGACAAAGTTTTTACTTTTTTTGAAGTAGCTGGTTTAGAGCAGATAGTAGAATTAGATGATGTAGTAAAAAGTAATGTGTGCTGTGTGGTTTTGACCCAGCTCTTGTGAGACTTAGACAAATGTTTTCTCATATAGTTTACACAGTAGTCCATGCCAACATTTTATTTTACCAAATCTCAGGAAGCCATCAAGGGTTACTATCAAAGAGGTAAATGACCAATTGGAACTAGCAAACTGCTGCTATGAATACAGGCTCAGTTCAAATTGCAAAATTGTATGCCACCTTACTATGTGACAGCCTATATATTCTTAATAAAACAATGATAGCAAAGCAATTATACTGACATAAATATTTAAATTTTGTGTTCTTCCATGAGAAAAGCTTTGAGAAGATAAAACAAAACAATAGAAGCTAGCATAAAAGTAAGCAAAACAGCATGCTTAGTAAGGTAAGACTTATAGACTGGGCACAAAAATGAATGAACTACTAGAAGCAATTCATGTGAAAGGCACAGATGAAACTCTGAAGGGATGTTTTAAATTGGAAAAAAATAAGAAAAGAACTAGTTACATTATGTTTTATTCAGGCTATGTTTAGGAAACATTTCTGTTCTTTTGTAGATGTTGTCCATCATGGATTTTAAAATAAATTGTACCTGGGGAATAACAGGCAGTGATCAATTGTTTAGCTAAATGCCTTCCCAGTTGACCTCCCCCCTCCTTTTGTCTTTCTGTGACTTCCACTGCTGCTAAGGCCTACACTGCAAGACTCTGACTCCTGTGGTGTCTTTGTAGAGAAGAGGGTGAACTCGGGGATGGCCCTTGTTTCCTAACACACAGAAATCCACTCGACAGGTCTTTTCAGCATCCTGGGCTCCAAACTGCTACTTGCTGTCTGCTACTTTTGGGTCTCACCTTGGGCACACAAAGGTTATCTTCAGTTGGTGCTGATTGTCTAGATAAACTACAAAAAGAAGGAAAAGAAAAAGTATTTCTGGAAGAAAATAAAAAAAAAGAGTGAAGACTGGCACAAGTGGAGAATAAGCTCTGATGTTCAATAGAAGGGAACTGAATGGGATAAAATTGGAGAACTAGGAATGCTGAAACAGACCTCAGGCCCCTGAAATCCCAGAGAATTCATCTTTGCACCAACAGACCAGACTGCCCTTTTCCCATGGATGGTGAATTCGGAAACAGGCTTTCTCAGAAGAGGTTCGCTCAGGCAGGGCACGCCTTCTTCCACATTTGCACCCTCTAACCCTCATCAAAGGACCCTGAGTGGTTGTCAGCCTGCGGGATACACACCGAAGTCCCGCGCTGCTCCGAGCCTGGATAAGCAGAAGCCTTAGGGCCCATCCGGTCTTGGTCCGAGACTGAGCAAGTTCGTTCCATCTGGTACTACCAAGCTGACTCCTGGCCCAAAAGACAGCGCTCAGTACTAACTCCAGGCCAACTCTGCGCTCCCTGGCTGCCACTGAAGCCCCCACTATGGTTTTATCTGGCTGAAAAACTACCGCAACCAGGGGAGGAAAAGCTTCGCAGAGGTCGCCCTGGTCCCTGGCACATCCCCAAATCACCTTTCCCCCCAGGTGCCAGGAAGCAGTCAAGGAAAGGCAGGGGCGTCTGCCATGGTCTAAGAACGGAGAAACAATGGACCAGAAGAGGTGAGACAAAGGAGGAAAAGAGAAAGCGCACTCTTGAGAGACCCGCAATAAGACTAAAAACTTGCTCTGCAAACATTCCTGCACTATTTGAAACCTTACCAAACTGAATCCCTTCTGTGTGTCCTTCTAATTGTCCTAGAGAACCAAAATCTAGCCACATTCCCAAAGTGGTATTGTCATGAGCCCAAGACAGTAAATGTTGTTAAACCCAAAGTCAGAGTTAATTCCAATGTCCTTCTCTTCTTCTCTAAATATATCCAGTTTCCCAAATCACTGCATTGCTCTCTCTCTCTCCCTCTCCCTCTCTAAGAGAGGGAGAGGGAGAGAGAGAGATGACATATATCTGTATACTCATATGAAGGTACACATACATTAATTTCCGTTTTATGGTCCTGATTGGAGGAAGGAAGTATTTAAAATCTGATCTGCGTCTACAAAAGAAATAACTTTGGCTATGTACAGGGTTAGGGATGCACTTTGGTGAGGAATAAGACACGGCAGCATAGTTCACAAGCAGAAGGTGAACACAAATTGTAGAAGAAGGGAGGCTTGAATTATTTTTTCCAGGCACTGCTGGATGTTACTTGGAGACCAAGGTATCCTAGAAGCAAGGTGCCTGCTTCGGCACCGGCCTCTGGTTCCCCTACACCTCGGGGATCGCCATTCCTCGTGCCCGCCAAGGGGTGCGTGCGCGCTTTGGAGATGCATCTCCGCCCAGCCTGCCGGATTGTTTCCAGAATCAGCTGCCCCTCCGGGAGCCAGCCGCGACTCCAGGAGGTGCGTCTGAGGCCCAGGGAACGCCGGCTGTCCTTCCCGAACCTCCTGCGGCTGCCTAGGACAGGTTTTTCAGGAGGGCGAGCAACTTACTCAACATATTGGCTTCGTGGGAACCGTTGACTTTGCCATCTGGGTAGATCTGCAGATGAAAACCGATGCCCACTCTGCAGTAAAGGCTACCGGTCCGGCGCCCCGAGGGACTCCACTGGAAACTGCCCTGCTCTGAGCCGCTGTCCGGGCTGCCTCGAGCAGCCGCGGGGGGAGAGGGCGCAGAAGACGCAAAAGACGCCGCGCTACTACTGCTCCGGCTGCTGCTGGACTCCCCCGGATTCCGACCCTGGGCCTCGAGTCCGGGTTGCCCTTCGGGGGCCACACGCTTCTCTCCGTGAGCCCAAGCGCTGAGGATCAGGTGGCTGAGCAAGAGCAGGAGGAAGAAGGACAAGCTCATTCTTCCAGCCGCGGGGGTCCTAAGCGCATCTTGCAAGGCTGGCTCTGGGCTCCAGAGCCCCCGCGCGGCTGCGTGCCTCTGACGCTGCCCCCCTCGCCGAGCTGGGTGGACATAGCCTCGGGGAAGGCAAAGGGAGAGGGAGAGAGAGAGGCCACCCGAGCGGATCTCAGCGCTGGCACTGGGATATTTATAACGCCAGTGATCTCACTGCTCGGTGCACGCCTGCGGAGCTTCCCCTCACCCGCCGCTTTGTGCACTCCCTGGCCGGTGCAGGGAGGAAGCTTCAGGGTCCCGTGGGCGGGGGTGTGAGGAGGGAGGAGACCCAAAGCGAGTGGGAGGGGGTGCCAGTAGGCCGGAGAACACTGCACCCCGACGCCGGGTGCGCCTAGCCGGAGACACGCACCCGGGCGCTCCTAGCGGCCGGGTCACTGGTCCCCGCCCCCGCCCCCACTGCCCACCCCCGTCCTAGCCTCTAGGCGTTGTGCTCCTTGCTCTTTGGGAATGCCCCGGGGACCCCGACAGAAATGGGGTGGAAACCTAACATTGGCTTCGCGTTTTCTGCTCACCAGTGTCCTGGCCACTCAGGTTCTGCCCACCAAAGACCCAATATCCAGGTTCCTCTCAGTCCCCATAGATTCTCTAAGCTCATCCATTCCCCCAGAATCCTTAAGACGGCTTCGTGTGCTGGAACTACACAGCCCAAGCTGAGAAGGTTTTAGTGTAGCGCGGTTTGCAAGGAAGGTTGGTTACTGATTCCTTAAGGCGATTAGTATGTGTTTCTTGAGTTTGGAAAGCTACCTACCTCCTCACTGTCCCACGAGTTGAGCTGCTTCCCTTTAGAAACTTTGGAGGGATAGTGCGGGACATTATACCTAATTTGTTTTTCTTCCTGGGATTGTGCTGCAGCTGGTGAGCGCGCGTGGGAGAGCACGCGCACAAGCACGCGCGCACACAAGGCTCCCACCCACTCTCAGTCCTAGGCAAGACTGGGCATCAGCACACGAGACTGACTGCCCTGTGGCCCTCTCGTCCCAGGATCCTCTGGCAGGAGGGATTAGCTTATGGAGCGCTTCTGCTTTCTCAGAGCTGCCTACGACTGAGGATGGACCCCAATGAATGATTAATGACGCGCGCCCTGGATCTCAACCTCGGGAAACCTGAGAGCGGAGAATTTCCCTGTAGGAAGAGCTCCACTGTTATCTATCTGAGAAATATACCTGACTTGCATTCTTGTAATATTTCTGTCTAAAAACATACCTGAAGCTTTAAGCTCTGATACATTATTCATTAGCCATTTTAATGAAAAGGCGGCGGTGATCTTAACTGATAAAGGCAATTCATACAAGCCAAGGTGGATGCTAAGATATGGCCTTCGACATTATCAGGTATCCGACTAGGATTTCCTTTTGCAATAATGAAAAGCACATAAGATGCATGGAAATTTTTTTTCCAGGACTGGAAATCTTCCACGAACAGAGCACTTAAATTCAAAGCAGCTGTCACACAGAAGGCCACTTGTATGACATCGTGAGCTACTGTGGGGAAGAAAGTGCACGCAGAAGGGCACAGCGTGGTGTCTCTGACACATTATAGAAGATGTTGGGGCACCCATTCTGATGGTGTTCTAGGTGCCAGCTATGTGCTTCTGGTTTCCTGAGGTGGGTAGACAGGGCCCTACTTGACCTTATCGGACATTTCTATCAGGTGCAGGGTCCCTCAGAAAAGATCACTTGACTAAGCCACTTCTTTCCGAGGTGACTGTAGGATGCTAGCTGAGGGTGCTAAACCTTCTGAAGGTCTCCCTCGGATCAGGGTTAGTGGCCTTGGTGCTTCTGAGTGCCATCAGTAAGTTCTTTCCTGTGCCACCCAGTGTACTGCCAGTGCCTATAGTGACAAGGATTTTTCCAGAGCAATTCTGTTCACTTCTCTCCTTCTACCTCCTGAGGACAATGATTCCAGTGCCCTCTTCAAAGCTAGAAGGCAAAAGGGGTTTTGGGGAGGTTTCTAAAACTGAGCTTAGGCCTTCTGTCTTTTTCCCACCTGTGCTGAAACAGTGGCTTTTGTGTTGCTCTGGTGCCCTCCAAGAACCAAGTTGGGCATGAAAAACTTATTTAGGACTAGGAGTTATAAATCAATGATAGAGTGCTTTCCTAGCATGCTCAAGTCCCTGGGTTCAATCCCTGCACTGGAAGAATAAAGTCCAATGTGGAAAAGACCTGCTCTGTGTCTAGTTTTTTTCACATGGAAGGTGGCAAGATTTTCCACACTGCTAGAGACCAACAATTTAGGGAGTGAGAGGGAGGGACGCAGTCATTAAGAGGAGGCAAGGACCAGCCAGCCTTGTGGCTGAGATTAAATCTGGAGAATCTAACCTTCCATCCTAGAAAAGTAGGGGGTGAGCACACATCCTGAATCCCCACTGATGCACATGAACAAGTAGAGTAGGTGCCACTGAATTGTTAGATTTATAACAAGTAGCTTCTGAAGAACCAGCGTTGGGGCTTGGGTCACTGAAAGGACTTACAAAAGCTGAGCAGTGAGAATGGTAAGACCACAGTGCTGGTCCAGAGCTGCCTGCTAGGTCCCTCCATCTGCAGCTCCTGAGAGATGGGAACTGGAGACCTGAGTCCGCACGTATACCAGGGGTGTCTCCTACTTTTTCTGCTGCATGAGGACCTGATCTGGTCTCCACTGAGTTGCAGGGGCAAGGAGGAACTCACTTCACTGTCTCTTTGCTCTGGCAAATACAAACGTAGAAAGAGGGAGAGAGAGAGAGAGAGTAAAAGCCTACACTGCATTTTATCTAGTGATTTTTCTCATAGCTGAATCACACAGAGCCTTCTACTGGGAACATTCCAGGAGTCCTTTTAATAAACAGAGGACCTGGTCAAGGTCCTCAGGGCTTGTGCAGCCACAGCAGGCACCTGATGCTCAGTACTCAGTACAGTTCCTTAGTTCCAAGTTCCAGCTCTCTTGGCCAGGAAAAAGGTACAGGCACCTGGCTACATGCAGAGGTGAAACAAATGGTCCTTGAAGACTGGTCCTTACGCATCACCACCTAACAGCATAAGGAAAGCTGCCAGTCTTGTAGGCACCAGGCTCTCGGACCACACCGCTGCTTGGGTCCCATCCCCTTAGGTCTAACTTTTCCTGCACCATCCCTTGGACTTCTCCTAAATGTCTATGTCTTTCTTTCCAGACCTCCTCTAATTTTGAAGGAAAATATGGCAGTGAACTCCCCTTGTGTCTTTTGTTACTACAGTTGTGATCCAGTTACAACAAGATCAAGTCCAATTACCACATCCTCAACCCAGAACCCAAAACCTCAAGGAGACAGAGGCTGGAGGAAGACCTCAGTGCCCATCATCCAAGGGGCAAGTTTCCAGTTTCCAACCTTCCTCTGTGACCAACCAGGGCCTGCATGTCTTGCAATGCATTCTGGTAGGACCCAGGAAAGGGCAAGCAACAGAGGGTGGACTACAGTTAGTGACCTATTCCAGGGCAGGGCATCCCCAGGAGCCTTTCCTAACCACATACAAAGCATGCTGCTCTGGGGCAGGTGGCTTCCATAGGGTTTTGCTTACAAACCTTCCTGAGACCCCCGCATTCATCCTAGAGGTACAAAGGAGTCTGGGAAAGCCATCTGTTTTAAGGTTTGTCATGCTGTACAGTTGGAAGGCAAAGCCTGATTTTCTTTGTTTTATCCAAGTGATCCAAAAACCCGGAGGATTTCAAAACAGTCTTCCAAGGAAGCTGCCCAAAGGAAGCTGTTTTTAAAGAACCCTATGGCCTTCTCCCTCTGTCCCTGCCACTTTCTTCACTCCACCCATCCACATGCCAATGTGAACCACTCTGCTAACCAGCTTCTTTGGGAACCCACAGTGATCTCTAATCCTATGCAAGTTCTAAGGAGGCTAAAGCTGTGTGGACTGAACAAATCACCCTCAAATCCATGTTGAAACCCTGATTTCCAATGTGGTGGTATTTGAAGACTCAAATGGGGGATGTCATTAAGTCAAGATGGAATTAGTGCCCTAAAAGAAGTGACAAGAAATACTGAGTTTCACTCCCACCCTTTCCTCTAGGTGAGGAAATTAGAAAGGGAACCCTCTCAGAGCCTGGCTACACAGGTTCCAGAATCTCAGACCTGAGAGTGACCTTAGCTGGGAAGAACACACGGCATTTCAGCCACCCACTCTGTGGTGTTCTTGTTACAGATGTGGGTGATACCTCAGACAGGGCACACTGCTGCTGGGACAGGAGTCATGAGCTGACCCGTGGGGCCTTCAGTGCATGCTCTTGGCATGACCCTCTCCTTCCTGCAGGCCTGGCATCCCACCAGCCCTCTTGGCAGCCAGCTCAGTGGTGAATTCCCTGTGGCTAAAAGAGCAGGTTGAGCAGGTTGGGAAGGGTGAGAAAGATGGGAAGCAGGTTGGCTGTGTGTTGGGGGGCAGACTAAGGGGCGAGGTATATTCCATAGGTGATGTCGTCGTGAGCCCTGCTGCTGGATTCAAGCTTAAACCTCAGCCCCATTCTACAGGATCCACTACTTTTTTCAGAGGAGGGGATTGTTTGGAAAAGACCAATAGTACCTGCTTTCTTCTATACCTGCTGATTCAGAAAATAAAGCAGCCTTTGCTGCTAAATACAGACTCAGTGAATTCAGTGACATCATCCATTTTCCCATGAAGCTTAGCGCCCATGCTTTCCAAGTAGTCTGGTGACTGTTTTGCCTCTACATTCTGTTACATTCATGCACTGAGTCCCAAAGCACCACACATCCCCAGTTATGTCAGTGCACAAAATCTAACTGTGGGAAATACCTTCCCTTCATGTTCTAGAAGGCCAACCATAGAGAAGAGCCCCATACTGTTATGCACACCACAGTGCAAGTTCATGGTTTAAGATCATTTCAATAGCCCTTCCCCTAAACAGGGCCCACCCGTCCCTTTGTGATGGGTTTTACGGTTGGCATGGTCTGTATCTAATATCATGAAAAAAGGATATTCTGAGGTGTGGTAGTTGTTGTTGATGAAACAGGAAAAGACAAGAGAAGGGGGAGGAAAAGAAGGAGAGGACAGAAGTTCAAGTAGAAGGGATGGAGGTCTGCTATGCCAGTAACTGGAGCACTTTGCTGTTTGCTTTGTACTCAGAGAACAAAGCCTTAAGCAAATGGGCATTCATTCAAGAAAAATGGGGGCTGAAGTTTAGGAGCAGGAAGGCACAGCATCCCTTCCCAAGACACTTTCTGGTGCCAAGTGGGAAAGGCAAGGAGAAAACAGAAGCAGATCAGCCCTGGTGCCAATCATAGGCAGACAGGAAGCTGCTGAAAGAAGAGCCCACCTGCTGTCTATTCACCAACCCATCCAAAGGCCATTTGTTCAGAGTAACTTAATCAAAGCTGACCTGTTGGGCAGTGACAGAGACTAAATCCATGCTGTGCTTTGTTTTCCCTACAGGAAGGTATTTGTTTCTCTACCACATTAAAAGGATACTAGAATAAAACTTGGAGATATAACTGTTAGGGCCAGGAGAGCACATTTGAAAAACATCTTCAACAATAACACAAGGATACTTACTTTGGTTTAGGTTTGACTTTGTTCCCCCTCCTCAAGAGAAGTTTAGGCATCACGCTCTACAGAAATATTCCTTGTATACTTTTCATAGGAGTTGAAGAAGAGGAAGATAATAAAGAAAACATTCTCTTGTTGTGACCTCTAGAAAAAATATTATTATTATTATTATTATTATTATTATTATTTATAAAATACAAGGTCTATAGGGTCTCACTGCATAGATCAGACTTGTAGTGAATCTCCTGTGTTCAGCTTCCTAAGAGCTGGGGTTACAGGTGTGCACCACCAGGCGCAGTCTCAATCAACATCTCAGTATGCCCCAGGGGTGTGACCCATCATGGCACACAAGAGAGCAAACCCTGGCCACTGTGCTATACCTAGGTAGGTGCTTTAGTCTGCTGAGCTGGTTAGTTGACCCTAGAAAGAAAATTATTTATGATTTTGGTTCCTTCCACAATTTTTTTGCCAATTGAAAAATAATAGCTAGCTCAATAACTGTGGACTGTTCATTCAACAATAGTATAAAATGCCCAATAAATCACAGTATGCTAAAAACTAGAATTGAACTCTCTTTGTGACCATATATCCATACTCTGAAAATAATGTTGATGAAGTTTTTTTGTTTGTTTTTTTTTTTTTTTCTTGGTAAAATACTTGCTTTTCTTTCCAGTAGCTTTCTCAGATCAGCATAAGGAGAGGTTCCTAGCTTAGCTCCTGACAAGATAGAGAGGATGATGAAAGGGGAAGAGAGAGAGAGACAAAAAGAGAGCCAGAGACTCAGAGACAAGAGAGACACAGAGAGACAGAGAGAGAGACAGAGAGATTTGTTGTTTTTACAAGCAATCTACTTTACGCAAAACATCTTGTCCATCCTAACTTGCTTGGCAGCTCCTAGGTAACCCTTAAAGGAAGGGACTAAGGAGCACATAGCATGTTCCAATGAAGACTTGATGGGAAATGCAGTGTTTCCCTGATGGCAGCCAGAAGGGCTATAGAATGACAGTCAGTGGGTGTTAAGGGTTGTCCTAGGATTGCACTTGGTTACTGAATAGCTGGCTTACTTTTCTCACAGAAGGAAAAGTCTCCAGTGGACTGAGAGCTCCCAGGGCACACTTCTTTCAGCAGCCCCCAGTCTATTTATAGTCCCTCCAGGACACTAGACCATGCATCCTAGATGAGGAAACTTATGGGGAAGATTTCAAAAATGCTCAATAATTCCTTAAATTTCTCCCCCAAAGAAATACAAGCTTTAGCATTTAAAAGTATATTGTAATGCAGGCTGACCTGCTAACTGCATTTCTAAACCCAGGAGCCTGAGAGGAGAAGAGCACACAACTTTGCGTTTGCTCCATTTCCACCACCATAGCTTTTAATTACAGAAATCATTTTTGCAAATGGGCTCTTTTACTACATGAAATCCCTGGCTTTTGGCAGGCTAAGCCAGGCAAACACCTGTTGTCTAGTTATAAAGAAAAGCCCCTGTCAGCGGACCTGCTAGGTGCTAACACAGGGGCTGTCATTGAGAAATTTCCCTACTGTAAGAGAAAAGAAAGAGCACCTGTTGAAGCCCCAGGAGGGGCAGGTGAGAGCTACTGACTTCTGTAGAAAAATGTCACTGAGTCTGGTCTCCTTCCTCTGCCGCCTCCAGAGAGATGCAGCCAAGGGCAGCAACATCTGCCAGTGAATGAAAGACGGTGGTCAGATTCCAGGAAAATTCCTTTTTAAAGGACACTTTTATTTTACAGGAAACAGATATGAACACTTCTACAGATGAATGTACAGGTCCTAGCAGTGGGTGAGCGGGCATAAGGAAGAAGAAGAAGAAGAAAAGGAGGAGGAGGAGGAGGAGAAGGAGGAAGAGGAGGAGGAAGAAGGAAGAAGAAGAAGAAGAAGAAGAAGAAGAAGAAGAAGAAGAAGAAGAAGAAGAAGAAGAAGAAGAAGAAGAAGAAGAACAAAGTGTTGACTTGAAAAACAAGACATGATAATTTCAAAAAGTAAACATTTTTAATGTGTTGGTGACCTGGCCTGGTTCTATTTGAAGAAACAGGTGGATCTAGTTTACTCAGCATCACTGGAAAAGTCAGACTGAGTTCCTGAAGTAATTAATTTTTCTTGGACTGTTTAGATGTTTGTATATGGCTCACACCACCCATGGAAAAGGATGAAAATGAAATGAAAAATAGGTTTTAGAAAGAGAAAGAGCAGAAATTAAAGGTTCACTTCTTTAAACTATAAATGTTAGTACTACTATTTATTTTAGATACCCTAATCTTTTGTTCATCAGGTCCAAGACATAGAGAGGTCTGTATGGGCTCAGAAAACTTCTGGAAGCTGCCTAATCCTGTGAAATGTTGCCTGCTTTGCAGAGCAGCATGGCTAAAGCTCCATCTGCATCTCTTTCCAGATGGATCTGTGCTCTGAGACACTCTGTGGGAGGAGCCGCCTGCCTGCCTTCCTCCTCCAGAGAGACACTGCTTCTCTCTTCTGCCCCACTTTCTCTCATTAAACCATTCTCCTCTCCTCACCTTCTGGTTTGCTCCAGTCTTACGATACACTTAGTATTAAATGCAAATGGAAAATGAGAATGGATTTGCTTGCTTCAGCAGCACATAGAATAACATGAGGGTGAATTTAAAACCTATAGTCAGGAAAGAGAACAATGAGAAAACATTATAATGAGAAAACATTAAGAAAACTATTTGGGGAGGGGGGCAGAATAAGTGCTTTCCTGGCAAGCTATCCCCAGTTCAAAGAGAACTTTTAAGTCTCAAATTCATTCTTCTTCTTCTTCTTTTTTTTTTTTTTTTTAATGGAACCAGGGATTGAACTCAGACCCTTGCGCTTGCCAGGCAAGCACTTATTCTACTGAGCTGAGCTATCTCCTTGGTCCCCTCAGATTCATTCTAGATCTCCACTCCCACATGTAGTCCATTAGGAATTCCTTTTGGTTCTATCTTGCCAGCATATCCAGACTCCAAATTCTTATCCATCCCTCCACCTCAACCACTAGATTTAAGTAACCATCATTTCTCAAGTGGACAAGTGCAGTGCAGGTCTTCTTGCTTCTGATGTTGGCCCCTGACAGTTTATTCACAAGGCAGTGATCAAAGTAATCTTAACTGAAGATCAGTTAGTTTACACCACTTCTCTTCTGAAAACTATCCATCACTTTTCATTTCATTCAAAATAAAAGCTACACCCCCCCAGTGACCTTCAAGCTCCCACTCAGTGCCCAGGTTCACCGTGTTCAAGCTCTGCTGGCTTCTCACGGCTCTCCTGACTCTATGGCAACTTTATCACCTTCAGTGTCCCCAAAGCCCACTTCCTCGGCTGTGCCTGCTCTTTCCCAGTATAACTGTCTCACTCTTCTCTTTGCATCCTCCAAATTTTTATTCAAATGTTTTCTCAAATCTCACCAGAACACATAAGTAAAATTGCACCTCTGTGTACTCCCTAACATCATTCTGTTTTTAACACCTTTTCTGCAACATTTTTAAAAATGAAGTTATGGAACCTCTGCCACAACCTGGGCAATCCAATCAATCATTCATTGTCCTAACACTCACAGCAACCTTAGGACAAAGGAACTGTTGTCTTGTCTCTTTGGGATTATTACAAAAAGAGGCCCAGAGAAATAAAATAATTTACCCAAGTCATACAGTTAGTAAGAGAGGGAGCTGAGGTTCAAATTCAGTCTGATTTCAGAAGCTTTTGTAGTTCTGCATTGCTGGATTTTATTCCTTCTAAATGGCAGTGTGAAGTACTGTATTATGAATACTGTGCATTGTCACTTTTACTCTACTAGCATGTCAACTCAATGAGAGTGAAAATTTCCTTCTGTTTGCAAATGTTTGCCAAACACCTAAACTGGTGCTTGATACATATGTTGGTACTCAATAATTATGTGCTAAGTGAACAAATGTACTTGATGCTGAGAATCTATCTGCTCTCCAGTTTGAGATACATTATTTCAGGTTTCTGGCCAAAATATCCACTACTCAGGTGTTTCCATTTTCTACTTTGGAAGACTTCAAGCAGACTAGATGTTAAGGTCTATTCTGAAGGCTTGATCTCCAGTGCAGTACTGTAGAGACTAGAGTAGGAACTAGACAAGTGATTAATCCAATGAGCTTATAGCTAAGCAGGACCTCAGAAATGACATTTTCTTCCACAGCCCTTGGTTCTACTCACTGCAAGGTTCTTTCTTGTCCTTTGTCCTTGCTTGCCATGAACAGAGGAACAGGAAGCATGTATCTTGTCTCTGGAGGCCTCTTCACATTTCTTCTTCGTGCTTCTGTCTGCCATGACTAAGCACTTTTCTCTCCCACCAGCTCTCTACCATGATGGTCACCTTGGGCCAACAGCAATGGAACCAGCTGACCATTGACTGAGACCTCTGAAACGATAAGCCTAAGCAAATTTTCCTCCTTTATGTTGTTTTTCTCTGTATTCCATTGTGGCAAACACAGTTTGACAGAAAGACAGGATTTTGATCCACTTTATTTCATGCTGTCATCATCGAATGTGTAGAAGCACATCAGAAACACCTCTCTGACATCTATTTGTGTTAAGTCCTCTGACAGGCACAGGCACCCTTTCTGAACTACAAACAGAGCAGATAAACAGGAGAAGAGGGCAGGAAGGAAAGGACAATTGTGTCCTTCCCACATACACCATGTGCCACTTAGCCTATTAAAACTTATTTCCTTCATGAAGTTCATATAGACAGCACCACACAGAGGAATTTCAAGCCAAACGAAAGGATTGTGACAGAAACAAAGCCAGTTCTTTATGGTACTCATAGTGGAAAACAAAACAAAGAAACTGTACAGCTAAATAATGTTAACAGTGCTTCAAAACTTTGGCTGAAATGACAATTTGGACAAAAGTAAAAAGACTTCTACTGAAAATCTATAAGGATGAATTTTACAGCCCCTCACACATCAACTGTGGAGCATTACTCAGACTCCAGCATCTTAAGTTTGTTCTTGGGAAAAGTGAGGATAATAATTTTTCTTTGATGTTCTATGTTTTTATAAAAAAAAAAAAATAAGAGCACAGGTGTGACAGTGAATGTGACATCATTCCACAAACCTAATTTCTATGTTGTGTGTCAAAATAACCTGCTTTACTAAGATTCATAAACATCTTGCCAGTGTACAAATATAAAAGCATTTTAATCAGTTACTTTTGCCTGGGAGAAAAACAAATGGAAACAAATAAAATTAATGAGAGTGTATGTCATAATTTGTGGCAGAGGAGCTTGGTCCACTTGCTTTGATATAAGGTTGAGTTACAAACCCCTACAGGTATTTTAGCAGCTGAAAGAATTCCAGGGAACATTTGTGGGTTACAGAAGGCATAAAATTTATCTGCCTTATACTGAAGGGCGAGCCCAAAGGAAAGGGAGATGACCGAGGTAAAGCAGCCCACCCGGGCCTTTCATTGCCTTCACACAGTGACTCATTTTGCACACAGAGTTGTGTGAAAGCAAGGAGAGCCACTGATGTGTTCTTTTGTTTTCTCTCAGCCTGCCACAGGGGACAGCACTTTGCAGAGCCCAAGCCTGTGTAACTGGTCTACTCTGCAAGAGAGGATTTCACCTTGAGTTTCCAGATACCTTTGTATTCTGGAAAAGGTGTCAGAATACCTTTGTAGCAACCAAGGTAGTTAAAAGCATTTGTCAAGACTAGGATTGGCGCCAGGCATGGTGGCACAGGCCTGTAATCCCAGCACTCAGGAGGCTGAGACAGGAAGATTGTTGTGAGTTCGAGACCAGCCTAGGCTATAAAGTGAGTTTAAGGCCAGCCTGAACTGCATAGTGAGACCCTGTCTCAAAAAGACAAAAAAAAAAGAAAAAAGACTAGGAGTGGTGGTGTGAGCCTGTAATTCTAGCACTTGGGAGGCTGTAAACAGGAGGATCACTATAAATTTGATCTATGCAGGGAAAGCCTGTATACCCTGCCCTAAATACAAAAAAAAAAAAAAAAAATGTATGTGTCATCAAATGAAAAAGATAACCTCACACTGACTGGACTGAATAAATTTAAGTATATATAAATTGCTAAAGAAGAACAAACTGTAGCACATTTTCACTTCTATTTCTCCTTTAATAAAATCAATTAATCTCAGAGCTTTAGGAGTATACCGTCTTTATGATCAATGTTTGAGCATTTTAAAATGTTTTACTTTTTAAATCAAATAATATTCCTCACTGCATTATTTGACCTATAATATGATTTGATTTGTTTGGAGAAAAACATATTTACTATGCTAGGTCATTTTAGTGAAAGTTCAGAGCTCATCTAAGGTAAAAATTAAAAGATTGGTGTGTCTTAAGAAAAGGAATAATCCTAAGGGAACCATCTATTTCAGTGTTAAAGGTCATTAGTTTTGAATTTTTCTTTTTTCGGAGTACCTGGGATTGAATGCAGGACCTTGACTTGTCAAGCAGGAACTTAAGCTGCTGAACTATCTCCCCAGCCCCATTTTTGAAATTATTTTTAAGAATATTTGTTACCTTTTTATTTACTGATTGGGAGAAGGGAATTTTTTGTGCAGTTCCTTTGCTATTGTTTCACAACTAGATAGTGATCATGAGGAGTAGGGTCATTAACTAAGCAAAACACTACCAGTACTGGTCTCTTCAACATTTTGGTTACAATTTCTTACTTTTTCTTTTTTTTGCAGAACCAGGGATTGAACTCAGGCCCTTGAGCTTGCCAGGGAAGCTCTTATTCCACTGAGCCATCTCCCCAACCCCTTGGTTACAATTTCTTGGAAGGTATCTCAGGAAGCTGCCTTCCATATAAACACTGGAAACCAGGGCCTAAGAAGCATTATTTCAAGATACAGTCACTGAAATTCAAGAAATCAACATACATCAAAACAGCAGGAGAAGAGCCTGCTTGGGAAAACAACCCAGCATTTCTCCCTCTTCTAGCACGCCTGGCCTGGGAACACAGGCATACAGTGAACCTCAGGACACATCCTAACTGCCTCTGAGAGCAAGCTTCTCAGCAGCTCAGCCTCAATGGCCTCCTTTGTAAAATAGGGACATTTTCCTGAGTGTTCCTGGCATCTGGGAAGTCTCCATAGCATTGGCCACCAAAATACAATCGCTGTTTTCTCCACTAGGAGATTTTGCAAATTAATTAATTGATTAATTAATTAGTGAGAAGGCAAGAGTCACAATTTGGTATTTTGATGCATGTCAGCACACACTCCTAAATGGACTTGCCATTTCTAAGCTTTCTTAAATTCTGTGAAAAGTAATAAGATACTGCTTAACTTGAGCAATAAAAATCACAAGGGATTTATTTTGTCATAAATAATAAATACAGTGAGGTCGGATGACACATACAGAAATTCTTGTCCTCCAATTTAACAGTAGTGGTTCAATCCCCAGCATCACATGCTGTGCTAGCCCTGCCCCCAGTGAGTCCTGAGCCTGTGACAGAGTCAGGGCATGGTGGTGCACACCTGTAATCCCAGGACTGCGGGGGCTGCAACAGGAGGATCACTGTAAGTCTGAGCTATATGGTGAGACCCTGCACATAATACAATAATAATAATAATAATAACAACAACAACAACAATAGTGCATGAGGTTTACAGTTTGTGAAATGATGGTTCCCACATCTTCTTGGTCCTGGGCTGATGATATCTCTGCACCCATGTCATGAATTCGTCCAGGGAGCGTGGCCATATCTTTTCTAGATAACAAAGGCATGTCGCACTGTGCCAGAAGAGAGCTCTAAAATGACATTCCATTTGCCTAATCAGTATATTACAAACATGTTCTTTTGCAGATTTCCCTAGCCTGCCTACATATTGAGGACACGTTAAAGAGACTTTCTTATGTTGTAAGCATAAAACAATCAGACTAATGAAAATAACATTCCATTTATGGGGAAAATAGTTTTTCTAGGAAGCACATCTACTACATAACTCAAATGTTGCTTCTCGCCCTTCAATTTGAAGCTCAGAGAGCAACTGGACACAGTAATCCATGTCATACTTACATTTTGTTTTTATTTCTTTTAAACATTTTCATACTGTAAAGCTCATTCTTTTTGGTGTACTCATTTGAACATTGTAAATACCTTTTCATCACTATGATGAAGACCTTCATTTGGTTTTAATTGATCTTAAGTAGTATTGTGATGATGAAGAATTAAAATGTCCCCTAAGAATCACATAATGTTGACAGATGGGGCATTCGTAAAGCAATTGGATCGTAGGGGCACTCTCTTCATCAGTGTACAAAGCTACGGACAAAGTCATAGCTGAAAGTGCCATTAAAAGATGGGACCTGGTGGATCCAGTGAGATAACTCAGTGGACTAAGGCCCCCAGGCCCGCTGAGCCTACCACAGAGACTAGGCATGGTGGTGCACACCTGTAACCCCAGCGCTGGGAAGGCTGAAAACAGGAGAATCACTACAAAACTGAGCTGCTTAGTGAGACCCTGTACCAAATACATAAAAAAGGTGAGACCTGGTTGAAAAAGGCAGATCACTGGCGATGAGACATAAAAGACTGCATTCTTGTCTCAGAGGAACACTCTCTCTTCTTTCCTCTCTCCTTTTTTCCCTCTCTCCCTCTCTATCCTTGCTGGTTATCACAAATTGAATAGCTTCTCTCTGCCAGACCCCCATCCATTGCATTATTTTTGCCTTAAAGCCCATCAACTGTAGACTGAGCCCACTATAAACCATAAACCAAATTAATCTCTCTTCCTTCAGTTTTGTGGTGTGGAGTATTTTGTCCCAGTAGTAGGAAAGTGACTTATACAAATATTTACTGCATTTTAAAAGTGTATGAGATTCAGTCTTTCAAGCAGAAAACATGAGAAATGGAGAAAACATTAGAGGAAACAGTACCTGTACTACGTCAGTTGTGTAAATTGCAGAGCCCAGCTCACAGTACTCACTTACTTCTTGCTATTTTCAGTCATTCATCCTCAAACCACTCATTTTTCATGACTGAAGAAAACCTGGATTTGGCCCTGGGTCAAGGCCTTTGCTCCAGATAGCCATCACCATGACTGACTTAGGACCCATTGGCTCTCCATAACTGTAAATGTGGGGGCCAGAGAAATGGCTCAGTAGAATAAGCACTCACCTGGCAAGTAGAAGGCCCTGAGTTCAATCACTGGTTCTGGAAAAAAAAAAAAAAAAGCTCATAACCATAAATGTGCTTTAGAGTTTATATTCTCGCCATTGGTTGCACTGGAAGTGGTAGTTTGAAATTAACTTGACAGAATTCCAATAATTTGTCCATGGGATTGCAAATATAAACTTTCTAGGCTAAGAAGAGGACCAGGCAGGGCTCTGTATAACACGCCTATAACACCAGCATGCTGGAAGGAGCAGGAGGATCGTAGTTCAAGCTCAGACTGGGTAAATTAGCAAGATCTTTTTCAAAATAAAATGTTTAAAAGGGCTGGAGATGGAGCCCACTGTGATGGTCCTAGGTCTAATCCCCAATATTACACAGAGAAAAAGGAAATATGGTTTAAAAGCTTGCAAGAGCCCACAATCCACCACACTCTTCCAAGTTGGGCCCAGCAGCCTGGCTCCCACAAAGAAGGGTGGCGAGAAGAAGAAGAGCGGTTCTGCCATCAGTGAGGTGGTGACCCGAGAATACACAGTCGACATTCACAAGCACAGAGTGGCCTTCAGGAAGCGCACCTTTCAGGCACGTAAGGATATCCAGAATTTTACCATGAAGGATATGGTGACTCCAGACCTGCTCGTCGACACAGGCTCAACGAGTTGTCTTCACCAAAGGAACAAGGAATGTTCCATATCGTATCCAGGTACATTGTCCAGGAAATAGAATGAGGATGAAGATTCACCAAAGAAGCTGCACACCTTGGAAACCTACGTCCTTGTTACCACGTTCAAACATCTCCAGACAGTGAATGTGGATGAGAACTAACTTGGAAATAAAGTTACACAACTGACCAAAAAAAAAAGCTTGCAAGAAAAACCTTACTTGTATCTATAACTTTGTGCCCACTCATCAACCTCTCCTCATCCCTTTGCTTTTCTCTACACCTCTTCTCTTCCCAGTCTCTGGGGAAACCACCTTCACCCCAACCATTCTACTTTAGCTCCTATGAGACAAAGTTTTTAACATTCCACATATGAGTAGATCATGCAGTATTTAACACTTAAGCTATAAAAATGATACTAATTAATTTCTAACTTTCTTTTCTTTGTTTTTGTGTGTTTGGGTACTGGGGATCAAACCCCAGGAGATTCATCCTGGAGCTCATGCCCAAAATAAACTGCTCGGGCAGGATTTGAATGTATTATCCTCCTGCCTCAGACTAACTTTCTAATAAACATCTTCCACTAAATCTCCCAGCAGTCCTAAAACTTTATATGTCCTCAGTATCATTCATCCTTTTTTTTTTTTTTTGTCTTTGATCAGGACTTCATGCAAGAATTTGGTGTTGTTTATTGGAAAGATGATCTAAGGGGTCAGACAAGAGGGAAATAATACAAGAAATAAGAAAAGATGCAAATAAAAGAAAGATCTGTTACTCTTCTGATTGCTAGAATCAGCAACTTGTCCCAGTGGGGACAACTAGGGGTGTTCTATAGGAACTGCCTTAAAACTGTCTCATGGGAGACTAGGCAAGAAAGGATGAAGGTGCCTCTTCCGCCCTGGGCCAAGCTATACCTGCATGCTGGTTCAAGGGACCAGTTTCTTAGGAGAAAAGCTTGAGGTATAAAAGCAGTAGTGTAACTACTTCCATGGAGACGGGACCCTAACACTGCACATGGAGCTATCTGCCCACACAGCAGTGTTTGGGAAAAGAAGAGACACTGTGGAGCTCCAGAGTCTGTTGTCATCATCCGGACAAATGTCCTTTCCCCACATACATTCCTTTTCCATTAATGTCGTTGCCATCTACCAAGTTGCCCAAGGAGAAAAACCTTGAGTTATCATATATTTTCCCACTCCTCTAGCTCCTGTGTCTAATGTTGATACATTGTCTTCTCTATACTTTTTATTGCAGAAAAAAGTACAATATAAAATATGTTCTGCTACCCATTTTAGGTAGGTTCCCTTAAAGAGGTCCCCTTCTTCTTCCTTTGGGCATGTGCAGCCCATAGTCCATCTCACGTCACACTGTAGTAATTATGTTTACTCTATGGTTTTCTCTTGAGGCAATACACACTTGGAAGGGCAGTGACTCACAACAGTGACCAGGAATTCCAATGCAGGTGTCCTAGGACCACGATTCCAGAGAGTCTTGGTTAAAATGTATTATAAGAGCTTTACTAAAGCTTTTCATACCATGATTTCTTTATCAAATAATCAAGCAATATATTAGTAGCCAAGATGTGCATCTGTACTGGGCTGTATACTGCTCACTATTTCGTTAATTGTTGTTTGTTTGTTTGTTTTTTATGTATTTAGTACAGGATCTACAGGGTCTTAGTACAGATCAGACTCATAGTGATTCTCCTGCTTTGTTGTTGTTGTCCAGCTTCCCAAGCTCTGTGATTACAGATGTGTGCCACTACACCAAGTCTCAATCACCAGACCATAGGGATGGACCCAGGACTGCACGCCGGTGACCAAACCCTGGCCACTGCACTCTTCCTAAGCAGGTGCTTTAGTAGACTGAGCTCTCTGCCTGGCCCTCACTAATTGTTTAATGCCGTAACACTTCTGGATCCAAAGCTTGAATGCACACTTGACATATCCAATGAAGCATATTTTTGCAGTAAGCAGAATAATTATTTTAGGTTTTAAATTTTATTAAAATATTATGATTTTTAAGCTAAAAATCATTGAAGAAAATTAAGAAATACCAAAAGAAAGAGGGAACAAATCACTTATGATTCTAACACCTACCCTCACTCAGAGCCAATTATTTCTGTTTAATTTCTTTGTATTTTACTTTAATGAGTAGGTATATCTTTTCACAGTCTTATAATTATACTGTATATAAAATACAGTATAATTCTATTTTCTACTGATTCTACTTTAATATGTTGAACATAATTATTTGCCAATGACTAATGAAAAAGGCCTACATTTAGGCTGCAAAAAAAGCAAGCTGCTCAAGAACAAGATAGATAATAAATACAAAATCCAAAGTAGAGTATGCTAAGGCATTCAACAATTCAATACAACACAGAGTTACGACAATCTCAAATAAATCTCCATCGAGATAAAGTTTCTAAAATTAATTTGCAATTCAGTGTACTTGGAGATATTAATAAATGTTTGTAAAACAGAATAATGTATTGTGAAACAGAACCAGAGAATGACGCCCAACATGATATCAAAGTTATAAAACTATGTCACATGATTAGAAGTTCTGGAGAAGTGTAGCACAAAGAGCAGAAGAACTAGAAGGATTACACCTGGTTTTGGAGTTACAACTTCTTTTTTATTTTTTGTGGAACCAGGGATTGAACTCAGGCCCTTGTGCTTACCAGGGAAGTGCTTATTCCACTGAGCCATCCCCACAGCCCTTGGAGTTACAACTTTTTTGATAACATTTATTTAAATATATTGCCACTTTCAACCTTCTGTTTTTTTGAATTTTAGGGAAGGGTCTACAGGGTGTTTAGGGTCTTACTACTAGATCAGCCACCCAAGTGCTGAGATTACAGGTGCGCACCACCACACCCATTCTCAAAGTTTCAGCACACCCAGGGGGTGGGGCCCACATGGCAGGCCAGGGTATCTAACTTCTGGCCAATGCGCCTGCTTGCAGGTGCTTCAATTCACTGAGCTATTTGGCCAGCCCTTCCAGCCCATTTTTAAAAATGTTTCCCTCAAAAGCATCAGAGGTCTTATTTCTGTGACTTTATTAAAACTGAAAAACTGAACAGGGCCCTTAATGTTGCATGCATGAAAACAAGGGTCCCTTAAGTATAAATTTTTCTCTGTGACTGGGAAAAGAAGTATATACTTTCCAAACCAAAAGAAATCCTTGAAGTCACTATAGTTCTATGTACTGTCATAGAAGACCAGAGATTGAGCTGTATACTTAAAACATATTTCATACATTTAGCTAATTTAACTTTGAGATGCAACCATTCAAACAAGAGATCCATGTTTAAAAAAGATAATTAATATTAGTAGTTTGAACTGTTTTTGTATATAATTACAAATAACTACAACCAAATATATATTTGGAATGGGCTTTCTTATTTTTAAGAAATAGTACTATATATGACACACTGATGGACTTCTGTTATATGAAAATATACTAGGAGAAAACTATAAAGACAATAAAAGTAAAAATACACTGGGATGGCCCTATTGGACTATATTATCATGGAATTAATTCTTTCTTAAATTTTTGCTTAAGTTACATAGAATGATACATAATACACATATATTCTTTTATCCTTGCTCATGTTGTTTCCAATTTTTCTTTATCATTTTCTCATAATGCATTAACAAACTTCAAATTTACCAGTGATTTTGTTATGCAATATATATTCCCAAGACTGGGATAGCTGGGCCAAATTCATGTGCATTTTGTATCTCAATATGTAGAAAGTATTTTTCAATGTATGAATGGCTCTCCACAGACTCCTTGAAAATGAATGAAACCTCTGATTCCTCATGTATAAGAACATGGTTACTCTGATTTTCACATTTTTGTAAAAACTCCCTCAATTACTTAAAGAGCTTTGCAGATGAGATTAGACTATTTTGTCAGATCAGACATAGAACCATGAAATAGTTTTACTTGATGTAGTTTTTCTAGAAATCATACCACTGAACTATGGAACAGTCTGTCTTAGTAAGAGGTCAGTTTACTGTTTCTGGAAAATGCTTTAACTTTCTTAAAAACAGTTCTTCTACTTGAATTGCGACTTTTTGTTTACATAACACAGTCAGAAATTTGGAATTCCATTCATCCCTGCATCTCCATTAATCTATTGTTTTATGTGTATGTATTTTAGGGTAATCTTTAGTTTCTATTAGTATAAAAAAATGTATTACTGTCTAATAGGTTTTTTTTATTCTCCACACCCCACCTTTTTTTGTGGAAAAACAGAATATTATGGGATACATCTTTTGTCTAGGAATATATGGTCTCTGTACCCAAATTTTGCTCAGACTTACTAGAAAACACAATAGAGTTCTCCTCATTTGTTTCTGTGATCATAGCTAACAATAATAATGTTGGAACCGATTTTCCAACATACACCTTCCTTCTTCCCCT